>WSXT02216137.1:0-17301 GCA_011762715.2 Neuroterus valhalla | reverse complement strand
TCTTTCGAAAGTTATCGAGTTTACAGATTCCTTTCCATTATTTTTTGTGCGATCAAATTTGGAATTTTCGATTTTTTTAAAAAATCCAAAAAATTGTGAAGTCCATCTTGTAGAGCATCCAAAAAGAAACATTTTTTCTTCTATACTTTTTTTTCATACCTTCGTTGTTTAGCTGAAAATTCTCATTTTTTTTACAATTTCGAATTTTGAAAATGCCATAACTCTGCCAATTTTGTTCTCATCAAAAAACATCATGGAAATAAATTGTTCCACTTATTACTCACTACAGGAAGCAATACGAACAATCATCAAGTCTTGAAAAAAATGGTCTCAAAAATTTTCAAAATGCTCCCCCTCTCTTATTTTTGATCCAAAATAGCTGACTAACCAACTTGTCCTTCAGTTTCTAACATTGAAAAAGTGTACCAAAGGCCAATCAAATCGATAAGTTTTTTCGAAAGTTATCGTGATAACAGACAGACATACAAACAGACAGACATACAGACAGGCAGACACATTCATAAAAACCTGTTTTCGGGTTCAGGGGTCTCAAAACGTGGACATTTGACAAAAACTGGGGGTGGGGGGTCAAATTTTGCACAAATCTAATACCTTCTCTGATGAGAATGTAAAAATCTATTTTTTTCTTTGAATATCTAGACTGGGCATTTGTTTACGTAATTTCTTAATAAATTCATTTAAAAAATTTTATGACAATTCTCACTCATTGCACATCAATGACAACATGATTTGAGGAAAATTGGTAGTCAGAAGGATTCTTTTCTGCCTTTGAAATTCCACGCTTAGCATTTTTTTTTTTTTTATAAAAAATATTTGATGACAAATTAAGGGGTTAAGTCTTTTTTTTCTCATATTTCGATGAAAGGAAGTATTTTTTCTCCAAAAATTCAATTCTGAATTGAAAAAAAAATTTTAAAACGTCCAAGAACCGCAATTTTACTAGTTATTTTGCACCCCGTTTTTTATTCCACTGTGGCAAAGATTTGACTGTGGGCCGCTTCGAGCAGCTTAGATCAAATATTTCATTTAAAAAAAATTATTCTCACCATATTTTTGAATATTATCAAAGATATCACATTTCTATAGAAGACTTTGGAATTTGAAATGAAAAAACTTATCGAGATTGCATCTAACAATAGGTCTATTCAAGTTTATGGCCAGTAAAGTACATATAGGCATAGACCCACAAATATTCTAGATCCGAACTCGATGTGAAGAAAATCGTCTCGTTTCGTTCATGAACAATATGCCCAGTAAAAAGGTATTGTAACCAGACAAGCGAAGTTTCAGATTGTAAAAATGCCTACAGGCGCGCAGTCAGTTGCGCCTTTGCGTTTACTATTACGGTTTTCAGAGTTAAAAATTGAAGGTGGGGGGAACGACACGTCTCCTACCGTGCTCCTACCAACGGCTTGGCAACACTGGACTACTGGAGAACACTGTTGCATTTCAGACTGGTTTTGCATTTGCAGTTTCGTCTGTTTCATGCTACATCTATATCCAACAGTTCTTACCATTACTCTTCAGTCCTTGGAAATATTACAGTGAAAGTGCTATCGGAAATATAAAATTTACAGTGCTATCTCCCTCATAAATATCTAACCAGTGAAGGTAATGACTTTAATTACAGGTATAACTGTAAGATTTAATAACAGGTCGAGTAAAAGTGACGTTCAAGAGTGTTCATATAGTATAATTACTATAAATAACACAGACTCAGTGCTCTTAGTTATTTGAAGAGTGTACACTTCTGAAAAAGCGAAGAGAAACATAATTATTTTCGCAATGATATAAATTTGTAGAAAGAAACATGGCCTGTAAGTGGTCAACGAATTTCATTGTTCGTTTTCTACAAGAATATGAAAAGTACCCGTGTTTGTGGGATGCAAATCATCCTTCCTACAAAAATCGGCAAGACAGACTTTGTGCGGAGCAGTGCATTCAAAATGTTTTGAATGTTCATTGTGACATTAAGGCATTTAAAACGAAAATTAAAAATATCAGAAACACTTACAATGACGAGGTGTATAAAATGAAGAGCGCATTTAATTGCAAGCAGGAGTATGTGCCAAAATTACTTTGGTTTCCGATCGCTGATCGGTTTTTAAAGAAGTCGAGTGAAACTGGAATTACTGTCGAAGGGGTAAGGAACTTTAAAGCATTCTAAGAATTACATTTAGATTTGATGCAAATTTAAAAAACTTCAAACAGAAAGAAAAAGAAAGCAACCTTAAAATTACTATGCTTATTTTTTTATTCTCATTGTTTAAATGACAATTGAAAAACATTTACAAAAAAATCTACCAACGTTTTGGTGTGTTCATCTCACACCTTTTTGAGGGCAAGAAGGAAGGGGGTCACTCACAAAATCTTACTATGATTTCATTAATTTATAAAATGAATTTATGTATAAATCATGTTGATCAAATTGGAGTTGACATCTTGATAAATTCAGTTATAAAAATTTTTTCGATAACAAGTAACTCTCAGAAACGTATAATTTTATCGTTTATTAATTTTACTGATTTAAAATTAATCTTGTAATTGCAAATTTTATTATTTGGGCGAAAGGTTGATAATTTTTTCAAGAAGTCAACAATTTTCTTGAAAGGTATTCTGATTAGTTAAAAATTCAAAAGTTTTTTTACAAATCTGTATTTTTGGGCTGAAGATCCAAACACTCTCGTAAAAAATTGAACTGATTGGTTGAAAACAACCTTTCATGAAAAATTCATACTTTTTCATAATTCAATTGTTTTGTAGAAAATTCGAAGTTCTGAAATATTTCCTCTAAATAAAAATTCGTCTTTTTGGTTCAAAAATGCATCTGTTGTCGTATAAATTTGATATTTTTGTGCTGAAACTGTTTGATCGAAACTCAATTTGTTTTCTTTGTGAATTGAAATATTTTGTGCAAAATCTAAATCATGTTTTGTCTGGGATTTTATATTTTTTATGTCAAATTTCAAGTATTTTGTTGGAAATAAATCTTTTTGGATAGGGAATTCATCTTGCTGGTTAAAAATTCATCTTTTTCTTTGTTGAAGATTTGTCATTTGAAGTCAAAATTCATTTGTTTGGTTCAAACTTGAACTTTTTTGTTGGAAAATCTTTGTTCTTTGGTTGAAAAGTAATATCTTTGACTGAAAATGTACCTATTCTATTTTTGGTTCGAAAATTATATTTTTCATTCGAAAATTTTACTGATCTATTTTTGTTCGAAATGGTATTTTTTTGGTTAACGATTGATCATTTTAGTTAAAAATTCATTTGTTTGATTAGGACATCAACTGTTTTGTTAAAAATTGTTCGTATATTCATATTTTTGTAAAAACAATTCACATTTTTCATTAAAAATTTATCTCTTCGTTTAAAGATTCATAATTTTAGTTCGAAATACATTTTTCTGATTGAAACCATGAATCTTTTATTGAAAAATTTGTATTTTATTGTAGAATCTTATTCTTCGTGGTAAAAAGTCCATCATTCTTTTTTTAATTCAATTCTTTGGTTGAAAAGTTGTCATTTTGGTTTAGAAGTTCAATTCTTTGGTGGGAAATAAATACTTGCGGTGTACAAATTCAACTTTTCTTATGAAAATTTTTTTTTTTAGCTTTAAAGTTTAACAATTTTTTTGGAAATCAATTTTCTGCTGTTAAAAATTCATATTTCCAGATGAAAATTCCGATAGTTTTGTAATAAATTATCCTTTTTGAATTAGAAATCTATCCGTTTCATTTGAGGATTCAACAAGTGGAAATATTAACTGGTCCTTTTTCCGTTGGTAATTCGTTTTTTTGTTATTGAAAATTTATCTTTTTGGTTGCAAATTCAACTTTATTTTGTTGAAAATTAATTGCTTCAACTGTAAATTTAATTTTCTCATTTCTGGTTCGCAGATTATCTTTTTATTCTGAGAACCCAACTATTTGGTTCAGAAATCATGTATTTTGTTGAAAATCCGTTTCTTTTCGGTAGAAAATTGATCTTCATCGTTTGAAATTCATATTTTTTATTGGAAAATCAACTATTGGTTGAAAATTATCATTTTTCAATTCATCAAATTTGAATCTTTTTCCATATTTTACATTCTTACGAAATATTTTTCAGCTGGAGAAGCTGGAAGCAATAAGACTCGACACCTTGGCCCATTTGGAAGACTCCGACAACGAGGAACCCTTCGAAATTCAAGAAAATCTCTACATACCAATTTCCGCTCCACCTTCTAATAATGTCTCGAATAATATACCTCAAATATCGCAAACTAGATCAAATATAGAAGTCGCCATTTTCGCAAAACAATCTCAACATCAACCTCCAGAAGATATTCCCCCAAAAAGAAGAAAAGTCGTCGAAGAAGATTCAAGAATTTCAGCAGTTTCAGAAGTTGTAAGATCTCCCGACTCTTCGCAAAACCGAGATGAAAATGAATTTGATGTTTTTGGAAAATATGTTGCCATACAGCTGCAACGATTGCCTATCGAAAATGCTTTGGAACTCGAGGCTCAAATTCATCAGCTGATTACAGAAACTCGTTTGAGGATAGTTCGAAATTCGAACCAAAGAACTATTTCGATGGAACGTACGAATTTCGTTGAAGATTTTACTAATAGCGAATATTTGGGACCTAAGTTTGAATGAATTCAGTTAATTTAAAAGGGAATGAGAGAAGAGTGTTTTTAATTATCGTAAGAATTGATAGAGAAATCTATAGCTGTGATTTAGAATAAATCCTATACTAAGTACCTAAATGTAAATAGTTTTGTATATTTAATTTGGAAATTAAAAATATTATATCAATAAATGTAAATATTGTTTACTTAGTTTCAAGTTTCCTAATTCAAGAATACTTCAGTTTTGAACGAAATATGTCATTGTCTAATTCTTAACGTTTCAAGTTCAAATTCATTAATTTGTAACGCCTTCAATAAGAAATCATATATTTTTCAACGTTAGCAGAATTATTAAATTTTAGAGGTTAACTGTTTAGAAGTCTGTCATGAAATTCTTGTTTAGAACTTTCATACTCTCAATTTAGATTTTCAATGCGCAATTGTAAAAAAGTTTGGTTTTCGAGGCCTAGACGAAAAATTGTTCAGCGAAAAAACTTTATATTTGTAAGTATTGGTTTTTATGTTCCTTCAATTCTGAATCCTCCGCCGTATCAAAAAAAAGAGCATTATATTTTGACTGTTTTAAACAGAGAAACTTAACTGAATCATTTTTTCAATATTTCAAATTGTTTCAACTGGAAAGCTTCATCTGCAAACAAAATAGAGAATTAGAACTTCGACCATCAACTTATATACAAATTCTGCATCTCAGAATTTTTGAAAAACAAAAATTTTCAATTCATGTATGTTTTCGATTATTCTTCTTTTTTGGTAGGATATTAATCTTCTTGGTTTAGAAATCATCATCTCGGCTAAGAACTCAACCATTTGGTTGAATGTTGAACTCTTGATGAAAATACATTTTTTCATTAAATATTCATAATTGTTCAACTCTAAATACTGTACGCCGCCATAAGAAAATGAGTGATATATGTATATTCAAAAATCGTAATTTTTTCACAACTTATTTGTTAAATGCTGATCAACAGGTATATTTTCAAAGGATATAATTAGTAAAAATCAGATTTCACTGATTATCTTGGGTGAAAATTTCATCTTATCTATGAAACAACTTTTTGCATCAAAAATAATTGTGCTCCTTTACACAAGGAAAAATAAATGATAATTAACTATGATATGATGTAATTTATCTAATTTTTCATCGTTTTACAGCAATTTGACGAAATTGATTAAACTGCACTTGGAACAGAACGAAATTTCCGAATTTCGTGATTCCAATGTGTTCTGTGATCTTCCCAATCTCTTGGATCTTCATCTGGGTGATAATTCTCTAACTGGTTTGCACTTCAACCTTTCTTGTCTACACAATCTGAGATTTCTGGACCTCCAACGCAACAAATTCAAGAAAGTTTCGGAAAGGGATCTTCGAACTTTGGACACTTTTGCAAAACACAATCAATCTGTGATGGTGGATTTCACATGGAATCCGTTTGAATGTTCCTGCGAACTTAATTCTTTCATCAAATGGATGAAAAAAACGGAGGTTGTTGTGAGAAACAAGGAACATTTGATATGCACAGAAGGTGAATTTTGATTTATTTACTGTTTTGTAAACAGAGAGACGAACTCACATTAAATAAAATTTTTTATAAAAAAAGGAAGGCCTTTCAACTCCGTTGGGATTCGGGCCCAGGACCTTTCGATTGCCGGAATGGTCAATAAACTTCTCCTTTTTTTGTTGTTGTTTTGTTAAATGCGAACTAGATCTAACTATTTATAGTGGAAAGTAAATTTCCAGAGAAAATTCTCCGAAAACTTACTATTGGTTTGAAAACTATTAAAAACTACTATTGGTTTAAAACTACTCTTCGATTTAAAAGAAATCGAATTCTGTTTTATATGCAACTATTTGGTTGAAACAACTGCTTTCCTGAAGATGCATTTTTTTGGTTGAAGAATCATTTTCTTGGGTGAAAAATTGACTTTATTAGTGGAAATTCGTTTGATTTTGGGTTAAAATCCGTTTTTTAAATTTCCAACTCTATTTGTAGTTGAAAATTCTTTTTTTTTCTTAAGTTGAAATTCGAATGTTCCATTCCTCTTCTGGCTGAAAATTGATATTACTAATTGAAAATCGATCTTTTATAGTTGAAAATTTATCTATTTAGTTAAAATTTCATGTATTTTATTGAAAATTCGTCTTTGTCATTTAATTCCTTTTTTTCAAATCTTCTTTGTTTACAATATTAACATGTTTTTTTAAGAATCTATATTTTCTATCAAAAATTCGTCTAGTTGATTTAAGGTCCAACTCCTTATTAAAAAAAAAATTTTCTTGGATTGTATAATATTGGTAATATCGGTCTTTCCTGGATAGAAATTTTACAATTTGGTAGAAAGGTTTACTATATGGTTGAAAAATAACTTTTTTGTTGAAAATTTTATTCTTTGGAAAAATTTATTTTTCTGTTCAAAAATTTGACTATTCGGCACAAACGAAGGCTGTTCCGTTGAAAATTCATCTTTTTGGGTTGAAATTACCTACTTGGTTAACCGTTGAACTTCTTCGTGATTTTTTTGCGTTAAAGATGGAAATCTGAGAACCTAATTGAAGATTGCCTTTTTTGTTGGAAATTCTTTTTTTTTTCTTTTTAAATTCACCTACTTTGTAGAAAAGCAACCTTTTAATGAAAAGTAATATTTTCAAGCGAAAAATTCAACTATTTCATTTTTGGTTGTAAGTTTATAACTAACAAATTGGGAATTCAACTTTTCCTTTCAAATTTTTTTTTTCTCAAAGAAAAATCATCTTTTTAGGAAAGAAATTAATCTTGTTTGCTGGAACTTCAACTTTCTGGTAAAGGATTTAACTGTTTTGTTAAAAATTGGTCTTTGCTGGTTGATTCCTACTTTTTGGTTATTTCGTTCAAAACTAGTTTTTTCAAATTCAAAACTAATTCCTTGAATTAAAATCTGATCCCTCCATTTTTGGTTGGAAACTTATCTGTTCTGGTTGAAAATTAAACTTTTTTCTTTCTGTTTCATCAAATATTTATACTTCTGGCTCGACCTCTGGATCAAAAATTCATCTTTTATTTCAGAAAATTAAGAATGTCGTCTTTATTCATTGAAAATCAACTTTTTTGTTCAAAATTCAATTCTGAAATTTGTAATTCAAACTCATGATGTTGGATTAAAATTGTAAAATTGTAATTTTTAATGTACTAAATTGATTTTTTTTCAGGTAATAAAAAATTGGGATTCCACGAGACTAAAGGCTGCCCCCAAATGTTGAAAGCTGTTGCTAGACATTCAGGAACAACTGTTCTTCTGTGTTTGCTTTCTCTTTTACTGGTTACACTCATATGTGGATTTATTTACATACAACGGGCAGAACTCAAAAAGAAATTAGATTCTGTAAATAAAAGAGTGCGCTACACGTCAATAGCAACTGGAGAAAATCGAGAAGTAGATGTCTGAAAAACTATTTAATAGAGTATCAAATTTGGAAGGAAAAAATGTTCTAAAATGAATCTCAGAGAACGTCAAATTCCGAATTTAAAAAAAAATAGAATTTACTAGCTTTGCTTCAACTTCTCAAGGAATAATCGCTTCAATTGAAGCTTCCGATTAACAGACTGACAAATTTTCACTAGACTTGATTTATGTTCAGTTCTTAGAATTAAGAATCATGTAAGGATCCATGTGGGCAATCTATTTTGGAAAATGAACTTCAAAAGTTGATTGTAATAAATTATATTTTATGTTATATAGTAACAAAATCTCATTCACTAGATTTCACTTATGTATGGGATGAAATGAAAATGCTAGAACTTCGAATCTTTTGGGTCCAAGGGAATAAATTTGTGGCTTGGTATCCGAAAAAAGTTATAAAAAATCAGTTGGAATCGGGTAATATCTTCTGTTCGGGATTTTGATTTGGAAATTCAAACTCATTTCCTTATTGGTTCCAAAATTATGGCAATGTTTATATATTTAAAATTTTTGCCAGTAAACAGTGATGAAAAAAGTTTTAACTAAAAAAATTGTTGTTTATTCGAATAAGAATTTTTTCAAACCTACAAAACACATGATTTATTGTATCAAGTTGAATTTATATTTCTATGGAAGAAGTTTATATAATTTTGCTCCCTGCCGGACCTTTCTCTTCGTGGGCTTAGGATTCACAATGCTTTAGACGTCACGGATTGTTTTTTCATGACAGGAAAATAGAAGATTGTTTTTCTTCATTCAAATTGAAGAAATTTCAGGTTTGGCTTACTCACATATTCCCGACAAATTTAGCATTTAAATATAATGAACAAAAACACGTTTTGTTAACTAGGTAAAACCAAACATACAAAACATTTTACAATATTTTTGAACCACCCGTGTGAAAAAAATATGAAAAAAGGAAATGGAGTTTACATTTTCAATTCTAAAAAAATAAGAGATGATATTATTAACTGACTTGAAATTTTTTCTTCGGACGCTAAGCAACATTTTTATTCTCATGTCGAAGCGACTTGATTAATTTTAGCATTCCTACTCCGCTGTATTGATATCTATTTTTCAATTACTTCCTTCTCAGAGAAATAGTAAATAATATATTCACTGCCTTATAGATTTAAGGAAATAAAAAGTCGAAAAACATTATTTTTATTATCACTGTAAAATGATGATTTTACTGATAGTTGTTAAATATTGAAAGCAGATGTAACTTTTATGCATAATATTAAACTCGCTGAGAAACTAATCTTTAATACGAATAATAGTGATATTTTAAATAGATACATAGGAATAATTTTCTATTTGTAAATTACAAAGGAGAACCAATTTTGAAACCCTGCAATTTTCATCCATATTAATTCAATCATAGGATTTGGATTTAAACGGAAAATGTTGCTTAAAATGTGATCTTGTGCCTATTTCATACCAAGTTCATTGTATTGATAAGACTTTTTATATAGTAATTTATAGGAAAATGAAAATGTCCTGCGAACACTAATATTAGTGTGATGTAACTGTAATATACCAGAAAAGAACATTATTCAGCTGATTCAGAATGGAGATGAGCAATGTCTTGGAAAATTGATGTGATTGATTTTAAACTTATTCTTCTGTACCAGTCCCGTAATAAATCTGTGACAATGTGAATTTTGAAAATGTTTTGTATGATTTCCGTCACACGGTTATGAAGATTTGTTAAGATTATGTAACTAATGTCAAACTCAGATACATAACAGATATGTAACAGTGATATATAAATATTACCTGAAACATCTATTGGTAATTTGAAGTTGCATTAAGAGACCTGATGGCCATCTAGCGAACTAACCAACATGGCTGCCTATGGTATTGTTATTATTATTGTTATTATTATCACGAATTATTGCTCTTTCACCTTTTACCATAATTCTGGAAGACGGCATGGCAACAGCATACTCATACAATAATTTAAGGTAGAGTAGCAACATTTTTATCACATTTAAATTATACTTTACTGTAATAAACCTGTTGAAATTAATGCTAATCATATGCATGCCGAATCCCATGGGCAGCCATGTTTGTTTTGATACAGCAGCGCCTCTTTGACCGCGGTAGATGTTTTCTTTGCCAATACACCCGTTACAGAATGTGATGTACACTTATACATAGTTATTCTATAATAGACACAGCATTATAATCCAACCACCTTATTAACATTGTTCAGCCTGTATATTTAAAATTCTTTTTTTTATCAACATGTGATTTCATAATATACGACAGCAATTGTTTCAGAAGAAGTGTGATATTCTCGTTCCTTAACTGTGTTGCATGTCTGTTACATTTTTAAATTGTGAAAAAGGGATAGCAACATATTTTAAATTTCATAACAATAAGGTCAATGAGGTTATGGAATGAGTATCAAACACTGATGTAACAAAAGATCTAAGACTGACAATCTTGTCACGTATCAGTTCCATTTTTGTATTAAACAACTATTACATTAAGAAAGTCTCCAGTTTTAATACCACCACGACCACATTGTAACACCGTTTCGTAACGGCCTCTTTACTCCGTTACAGAACGAGTGCAGAACATTTATGGAATACTCTGTCTATAACACGTGTGACATTCTCGTGACGTGATAGATTCATCACTGTTATATTTTTCATGCATCCCGGGATTCAAAAATGTTACGTCTCGTCACGGTAACAGCGCTATTACAAGCAAAGTGATATTCCTGTTCTGTAATTATTATGTTACACGGCTGTAACAATTTTATACATAAATTATAATAATACCTTTTTGTTATGGTAGATTTACAGAACGTGTCTACGAAATTGACGTCTTTTTTCAAATAAGTAGATAGCGTTTATAATATCCTGAAAAAAGTAAAGACGGGAATCATTGAGAAAAAAGCAATCCTGAGACCAAGTTTTCTTTTTCTTATCGTTTGTTATCAGATTCTTGGTGCATTGTCTGAGATAAGGCACATACCTGACGCCAGGAAACATTCGCGACGTGCTCATATAGAGTCTCGAATGTCTCTATAATACTCTTTAAAATGTTTTTGTCAATTTGAAAGAAAAATTGTTTCCAAAATGTCCATTTTTAGACGTCTTCGTCTGGACGAAGTCATCACTTCGTTACCGGAATTGGGACCAACAATTCCAGATGGTGGTTATTCATGGATTGTGCTTTTTGGGATTATGATTATACAGGTAAAATTATTTATGCATTTTCTCCTAGGAACATTGCCGGCTTAATTATAAGGCAAATTCTTGGGGGCGCATAGTGGGGCAAAAAAAGGTGCCTTTCGACAAATCAGGCCATAATTAATGTCTAATTTTACCTTTTTTTAAATTTAAAATTGAAGCTAATAAAATTCTGCATGCATAAGTCAAGGGTAATATCTAAAAAAAACTTAGACATTTTTTCTATAGTGAACAGAATGAACCAAAAAAATTTTACAACACTATTTTGTTTGAAAATTTTTATTCAAGATCTCACAATTGGAATCCTTTCTGGAGCTTTAAACTTATTTTTTTTGCAGGTAATGTGTGTGAAATAAAGTTTTATTAGAAAACTTTTCAAACGTAAGCAACATTTAGTTATTTTTTGAACAAATCTTATAAACAAATCCACATTTTGACTATTGCTGAATAGATATGATAGGAACTTCAGGAACTTTGTTTTTGGCTTGACAAACAAAAATGATTCTGATTTTTTGCTTATACTTCGAAAAATCTCTGCTGCACATGATATTCTTTATTATCCAATCAATTTTAAATAAAAAATATGAAAGGCTGGCAGTTTTCGCACCAGAGATTTCATTTTTGGGCTCAAATAAACGGAAATAATTTCAATTTTTTTTATAATACTGTGAGAAATGTTCGTAACATAGCTATCCTTTATTATTGAAAATTATGTTAATCAACAAATACATCACTTCGTGGGTTACCACTCCAGGGATTTCGTTTGTATCTTAAAATTAACCAGAATGATGATGCTTTTCTCCCAACACTGTATTGAATTTCCGCTGCATAGCTATTAATAATTATTGAAACAATTTTAATAAACGAATACATAACTATGTCAGTTTTCACTATAAAGATAATTTTTTTTTCTTGAAACGAAGTGAAGGATTCAAACCATTCAAATCGAAAAATGCATAAATTACTCCATTTTGACGGCGGAAGTTCTGGTATGATTGATAAATTAAACTACAAACATTGTTTATTGTGCTTTGCTGTACTAATATTATGCCGGATAACAATTTGTAATTTTTCAAGAATAAGGAATCATTCGGAACTATTTTTGTTATGATATGTTAACGCTTATAGTGGCAAATTTTTATTTTAAAAAAGGAAACATTTGTCAGATTATCATTCAGGGCCATTATATTTACAATTTTTGATTCTGTTGGAATTTTTTTCTGAAATCGATACTTTTATTAATATATCGTTGAATTTTGAAAAAAATCAAACATTTCTAACAATCTCAGGTTCGGTTCGTGTTTTTAGGAAGAATCAGTATATATAGCAAAGAAGATTTACAATTTTCAAAGCATTTTTTTAGTAATGTTGAAATTATTTACCTGTGATTTTGTACAGAAATCATTTTAAGGTTTAATGGAAGATTTACAGTTTTGAACAATTCCTTGTTATGTCACGTTATATTTAGTGCTTTTTATATAAAATTACTATTGGTAATGTTAAGAAACTATATTTCAGAGGTAAACAATTATAAATTATGTCAGTATTTTTCGTTAAAAATTGAAGTTTTTTCGAAAAATCATTCATGGATTTCAAAGAATATGAAATATTTTTATATTATTCCTAAGTTTCGTGGGCAGATTCTATTTAAAATTGCGGCATTTTAGAACCAAAAAAAAATTATAATTTAAGGAAGATTTAGAATCTCAACAATTTTTAATTATGTTAGGGTGTTTTGCGTATATTGGTACCTTCTATTTGGAACTATAGTATTTCACAGAAGATGCACAACTTTTGAACAATTTTAGGTTATGTTAGCAATTCACAAAAAAGTATTTCCAATAAAAAATAATTGAATTTCCAAGAATATTTATAACTTTGAAACAATTCTTGGTTGTGATAATGCTCTTTACTAAACTTCGGCTATTCAAACAAAAATGATCAAACTTCAGTAATGATATATGATTGTAACGGATAAATCAAATCAAGTGGATTATATTGATTAATCAAATTAATAACTCATATCTGAACATTTTTTTTCGGATTTGGAGTTAATTTCGAGTTCAATATAATTTTTCATATTAGTATATATTAGTATGTTAGTAGTATATTCAAGTCTTATAACTTTTTCCAAAAATGAGCATATTTCAAAGCCATTTCCAAAAAATTCTGAGGACTAAGAATTTTTGAAAGTTATATTTTGCACCGCGGAAAATCAGGTATTGAAAACTAAATTGTTAATATTTAACAATGTGAAATAGTAAAATTAATAAACAAATTACCAGTATGGGAATCTGAAAGAACAGAAAAATTGCTTCTTCTCTTAATCCGCCTGTTATCGTGATTTAACCTTTATTTTTGGTTATTTAACAACAAAGCTGGAGTTCTTTTTTTGTTTATTACACAATTCCTTTTTTTAGCAACCCATATTCAGGTGGAACATCTTGAGATCAGTATAAAGACACTACTTTCAAATAATTTACAGCAGGTTTCAACATTTTAAAATATTATTCATATTTTTCCCTTGGTTGGAAATGACGAAAATTTGTATTTCTTCACCAATATTATTTAAACAATCAACCATTGTTATCAATCGTACAGGAATCCTGCATACTATTTATTGTCCACAAATTTTCAATCAATTTTGATGGAGTAACAAAGTCCTAATACCGAAAAATGACTGAGATATGCATTTGTTATTGCAATTTAACTGTACGAAAATCTTTTGGTTGAAAATTGACGAAAGTCTGTATTTAGTTATCAAGATAATTTGAACAATATACCATTGATTTCAAGTATTGAAAAATTGTACATTTATTCATTTTACACAAATTTGCGATCAATTCAGTTAGAGTAATGGAATCTTCAGAACAAAACTGACTAAGATATGCATTTGTCAATTTAATTTGTTTATAATATTAAATATTACTCTGAATTTAGGAAAAATGGCAGCTAAACATTGGTTTTCGGTACATCCTGAATAAAAAAAAATCTGCCCGCTGCGCGGGCTCATTCTCATCGCGCGCGGCTCGCTCGGCTCGCAAGTTCGAGCGCGCCTAGGGCGCGCGTCATTCGGATCTCGTGCTTCGCGCTCGATGGTAATCTTACCTCGCGCTCCGCGCTCGGTTGTGGATTCACCTCGCGCTACGCGCTCGGACTTTGTACCTGCCTATACAGTTGTATATAAAGCTTGTGAAACTCAAAAGCGAAATGTCGACTACTTTAATTTGATGAGTGTGAATTCTCTTTTGGTAAAGCTTCTCCGGCTTTAACGAATACATTCTCATCACGTGTCTCATGCTAGAAAGCAAAACTGCGCGTCCAATGGGAAATTTTATAACAAATTTACAAATATTTTTCGGGTAAACAACTTTTCTCTATCAATCTTCCGTGTTAGCATTAGTTATTTTTTCAAAAAATGGAATATTTCATTTTTATAGTTGTTTGTTTTGAATAAAATGAAAAATACATATCCTGTAAGAGAAGTTGATAGCACATAAAAAGATATTTTCCTGATATAGAACTTGCGTCCATTTCATTTTCCCCGATCACGAGTCAATTGTCCAAAAGTTCATTTTTTTCATTTTTAAATGCTTTTTTATAAATGAAGCAAAAACTACTTGTTCTATCAAAAAGTTATTTTACCAAATTCGTAGATCTTTTCATGGTTCACAATTCAAGTTCATTTATATTTTCCCGTACCTCACATAGTTTGACTAAAAAATGAATCTTTCTATTTTTCATCATTTTTTGTGCGACTAAGACTTGAATTTTTGATTTTTTGAGAAAATTCGAAAAGTTGCAAAGATTATCCCGGAGGGCTCTCAAAAAAAAAAAACATTTTTTTCTTCAAACTTTTTTTCATAACTTGCGTTGTTTGGTTAACGAACTTGACTAGTATTTTTGGTCCCTCAAAATGGGTGCCATAGCACGATCGAATATGATAATTCTTTCCAAAGTTATCAAGTTCACAGATTATTTTTCATTATTTTTTGTGCGATCAAAATTGGAATTTTCGATTTTTTGAGAAAATTCAAGAAGTTGTTGAGTCAATCTTGTAGGGATTACAAAAAGAAAAATTTTTTTCATCGATACTTTTTTTCATATCTCCTGCTGTTCAGCTAAAAATTCTCATTTCTGTTTATATTTTCGAATTTTAAAAATGCCATAACCCTGACAATTTTGTTCCCATCAAAAAACATTAGGAGAATAAATTGTTTCACTTATTATTCACTACATGAAGCTGTACTTACAATTATCAAATCTCGAAAAAAATGGTCTAAAAAATCTTCAAAATGCTCCCCCCCCCCCCCTTTTATTTTTGATCCAAAATAGCTGGCGAACTAACTTGACTTTCAGTTTCTGACACTGAAAGAGTGTACCAAAGGCCAATCAAATCGATTAGTTTTTTCTAAAGTTATCGTGCTAACAGAGAGTCATACAGACATACAGACAGACAGACACATTCGTAAAAACCTGTTTTTCGGGTTCAGGGGATCTCAAAACGTGGACATTTGACAAAAACAGGGGGGTTAAATTTTACACAAATCTAATACCTTCTCTGATGAGAATGTAAAAAGTCTCCAAGAATGGATGTAATTACCCACTCATTAGTTTGTCAATAAAAATATTTTTCGTTACCAAATGTTGTAGCCAGTTGGATATTATTTGTAAGGAGTGTCTTCGCAAACAAAGTTTTTGCATTCCATAGTGAATATCATTATTGAAATTTGATATTTTTACATTATTATCATCATGAGAAGGTATTACATTTGCGTAAAATTGACCCCCCCCCCCTCGCCCCGTTTTTGTCAAATTTCGATGTTTTGAGACCCCTGAACCCAGAAAAATGGTTTTTACTAATGTGTATGTCTGTCTGTATGTATGTATGTCTGTCTGTGAGCACAATAACTTACGAAAAAACGAATCTATTTTATTGGCCTTTGGTACACTATTTCAGTGTCAAAAACTAGAAATCAAGTTCCTTGGCCAGCTATTCTGGATGTAAGCTCAAAAAGTTGGAGCACTTTGGAAATTTTTGATATGAAAGATATGGAAAAAAGTTACTAGACAAAAATGTTTCTTTTCGGTAGCTGTACAAAATGATCTTCACAACTTTTTGAATTTCTTCGAAAAATCGAAAATCCAGATTTTAGTCACAAAAAATAATAAAGAATAGAAAATTTCATTTTGGGTCAAACTTTGCAAGGTACGGGAAAATATAAATAAACAGAAAAATTCGCACCAAAAAAAGATCTACAAATTTGGTACAGTTTACTTTTTCATAGGACAAGTAGTTCTTGCTTCATTCATAGAAAACCATTTTAGAAATGAAAAAATTAAATGTTTGGACAATTGACACAAGCTAAGGAAGAACCATTGGACACAAGTTCTTTACCAGAAAAATATCTTGAATCCATTATCAATCTTTTTTGACAGGATATGTAGATTTCATTTCAATAAGGGAAAATAGCTATAGAAATGAAATAATGAAAAATTTTCAAAAATTATGAAGACTAAGACAGAAGATTGATAAAGGAAGGTTGTTTACAAGGAAAAGATCTAATAATTTGTTATAATTTTTCCGATTAGTCACGAGATATTGAGAAAATGAATCAACAAAACTTCTATACCATTTCGGAAAAATAATAAAATTATTGAGTGCGCAGCACGAGACACGCGATGAGAATGGACGAGGCGAGTTTATCAGAAAGCGCGGAGCGCGAAATCTGACCGACGCGCACCCTATGCGCGCTCAAACTTGCGAGCCGCGCGCGACGAGGATGTGCCCGCGCGGCGGGCAGATTTCTTGTTTTAGTAACCGGTGTTTTCCGAATAACACACAAGCGTTTTTCAAACATTTTCAAAACATTTTCTGGCAAACCAAAAACGTTTGGAATCTTCGGTAAGAAAAGCGTTCTGAAAACATTTTGAAAACGTTGGATACTTCCGCTGATTTTTGAGACTCAAGTGAACAAAACTTTTCAAAAACGTTTTCAAAACGT
>WSXT02216126.1:3021-17302 GCA_011762715.2 Neuroterus valhalla | reverse complement strand
ACGCGCGCCCTAGGCACGCTCAAACTTGCGAGCGAAGCGCGCGATGAGAATGTGCCCGCGCAGCGGGCAGATTTTTTACAGTCATTTACCATCAAAATCTACAAAATCCATTTTCAAGATTTTAGGCAGGAAGCTTTGGAAACATTCTGGAATTTTTCATCGATTTTTGATACATAAGGGTTGAAATTGGTTGTTTTTCCCGGCAGCTAGGGGGATGAAACTTTTTTTACAGTATTTGGCATCAAAATGTACTGAATACATGCTGCCTTATTTAATTCAAACGACAGGAAAACATCTCCAGGTGATAATGATGCCATTCTCAGCGTTCTTGGAGGAATTAAATTTTCTTTTGCTAGAGGGAATTGAAGTTGATACAGAGGAGGAATCAACAAAGATTTAATCTACATTGGGTTTGCTGTTGGGTGACAATGAGGCCCTCAACTGTGCCTCTGGACTCATGGAGGGTCCAAATGCAACCACTTATAGCAGACTTGGTAAAATGTGGAACCAAGAAAATCGAAAGAACTCTTATCAAATTAGAATGTTAAGACCATATAATTCTAATTTGTAATTAATTTTATATTCAATTTTAGTCTTATTTATCAGCTTTATTTCCATATTATAATTTTACCTTCAAAAAGTGACTTTTACATCAATAAGTTTCTTGAAAATGCAGACATTATATTTTTGAAACAAATATGAATAATACATTTAGTAATATAAAATATCTTATTTTCATACTTTTGGTGCAAACAAACAAATTTGAATGTTCAGACCATATAATTCTAATTTGTATGTGCTTAAGAATCCATTCCTGTTTTTTCAAGCTGCTGACAACTAGCCCCAATAGGTGAATGGTTAGGCTCGTTGATTAGCGTGCGTTAGGTTGTGCGTTCGAATCCCCTCCGTTGCGTTCCAAAATTTAATTGTTACTTAAGTGGTAAAATTTCGATGAACCAATTAATCATAAGTAGATGCATGTATATCTTGAAGAGAATCATGTGTTATGTGTAATTATATATTTTTATGGATTCTTTTTATAATTTTAAGCTTTATAACATGGTTGCACAGGTGTTATAAATTCCACGTAACAGGGTCACAGAGCAGTCACAGGTGAGTCACCAATAACTCACCAGTTATTTAGCATGTTTTAATCTGGTATTGAAAAGCTACATAACTGTGATATAACCATGTTTTCTGGGAAGGCTGCTGCAGAACTGTGATCTAATTATCACATAGCATTAGAATGCCGTTCCGTAACCAGCATAATATTTATATATAACAATAAAATATTATAACATGGTTATATGCGTGTTACAAAACTCTTACGTAACAGACTAACACACGAGTTATAGAACTGGTGAATCACCTTGAGGCAGACATTTGTCGTCACCGGTTAGTCACCTGAAAGTCACCAGTTATATAGCATGTTACACTGTGTTCTTGAACAGCTACATAACTGTGATATAACCATGTTTTCTGGGGAGGAAACTACTCCAAACCTGCAGTAAGAAGAAAGGGTTCCTCATTCTCCACCCAGATACCAGGACACAGCCGGCCCTGAAGGCCTGTCCTAAAAGGACAGGACGATGGGATGGACGAATCCGAAGCTGACCTCATTGGTTATTTTTCTCTCAGCCGTTGTGAGTTTTCGAAAGCAAGTTCGTGTGCATCAGACCTCCCCTAATTATGTAATTTCCCCCTTTTCATGCAAGCACCGGTAAGCGGGCAAATGCTCTCTTGTATGCATGTGAATCCAAAGTGACAACACGAGGTCCCGACCTTCGGCAACATTAATCAAGGTAGGACTCCGATTTTTGTTAATGATTTCGCCAAGACGCTTTGTGGAATTTACTGGCATTTTTGTCTGTTATTCAAACTAAATTGCTCCTCGGGTAAATCATCTGTAATAATTGCATTTCTGTTATTTCTTCTTACAATATGTTGCACTTTTTAAAAATCTCGTTCATTGATGTGTGATGAAATGCATTTCTAATTTAGTTTGTGTTCCGGAGTGCCAAATGCCTTTATTAATGTCGACTCTTTTGTAATTTTGAGATCCAATGCCCTTTTTTGATAATGAGACCCTGAAAGTTTGACATGTTGTTTTGAGAGTAAATGCCCTTTTCAATGCCGTTCCGATATGACCTTTTATTGTAAATTTTAGAGACCTAATACCTTTTTATGGCGGTTTTTCGTGCTAATGGCATACCTTAGTGAATTCCGATCGTTTTTTGTATCCCTTTTCTTAATTTTGATATCCTTGATGGTGAATTATTGAATTTCTATCCTTTTATCGCGCCCCTTTTCTTAATTTTGAAACCCAAATACCTCCCCTGTGTCTACTTTTGAGACCCCCTTTTGAGTTTATTTCCGAGAACTTTCCATGTTCCAACTCTTAAGAACCCCGTTTTAGTTTATTTTTCACAACCTTTTGTATCAACTTTTGAGAACCCCTTTTTTGAGAACCTTTTGTGTCTATTTCTAGAAAACCTCTTCTGTGTCTACTTTTAGAGAACCCCCTTTGTGTCTACGTTCAGAGAACCCCTTTCGAGTCAATTTTCTAGAAATTCCTATGTGTCTACTCATGAGAACCCCTTTCGAGTTTATTTTTGAGGATCCCTTTCGAGTTTATTTTGAGAACCCTATATATACATTTCTAAGAACCCCTTCGCACCTTCTTTACGAACTTACCTTTTCTTTATCCTCTATACCCCTTTTGGTATCTTACTTTTCGAACCCTTTTTTGGTTTTCTTCTAGAACCCCTTATCGTACCCACTATCAGGTTTCCCTTTTCCGCTTACATTATTGTACCCATTGATGACATTCTGCATTGTATTTAGTTTATAAATTCTTATTCCGGACTCATTATTCATTCGTTGAACGGAAACACCTTTGTCCGTTAATTTTACCCTTTTTGATGACCTTTGATATTGATTCTCTTAATATTATGTACTTTAACATCTGATATTGTTATTTGGAGACCGATATTGTATCTTCTCCACGGTTTGAAATTTACGTTTATTCACTTGCGATTCTACCATTTTAAGTTTACACTGAGCTAGCAGTTTTTTTTGTCGACCCTAATTTCGTGCATCGATTTGGATTTACCTTCTGCATATTTTGAAGTTTCTTCACCTTTAATTATCTTTTTATATGTTTTGATGATTTTGATGATTTGATGATTTTTATTTTAATCTCTATGAATTTTATTTAATCTAGATTATCTTATCTTTGAGATACCGCATTACCTAATACCCTTTCATGTGTGGATTATCGCTTATTTAATTTGGGGTTAACCTTTTCTTTTGAAATTCGTGAGGTTCGCTTTATCTTTTTTCCTAAAACGTTTAGCGTTCAGTGAGATTCCCGCTCCTTTTTTGGAATATAGATTCCTGGTTATCTTTATCTTTTTCTCACTAACTTCGGTTCAATCGGTTTGCCTCTGTCCCAAGCAAGGACTGTTGCCCAAAAATTCTGTGTTACATTTAGCCTAATTTCTTTCGAATAGGGTCCTTTGTGCGCTATTCATAGAGACCATCAATCAAACTTTTTGATTGGAAAAGTAGAGCATCTAAAAAAAATTCAAACTTTATCATATTTTGAATTCCAGAATAAGGTCTAATGCAGATGTGCGTACTTTAGCAGCAATGAGGATAAATTGAATCTTTGTACAGGATTTAGAGGAGAGAGATGGGCCAAGCAGAAAGTACCCAAGGATTCACAAAATTTCATAGTAAGGTTTATTGACCTGGCATGCGAATTACAAAATGTCCACTAGAAGAAGAAAGGACAAGTTCTTTATAATCATAAACTAAACCCAGCAAGGTACTAACAAACAGACACACAAAAATTAAATTCAGCCACAACGAATTGGCATATACCAACCAGTTGAGTCGACTAGAGCATCCAGGCCACGAATAACGAGAACAGCTCTTACAACAAGTGACGGGACAGCCAACCGCCGGGAGCAGCCCGATTTTGAGATCAGCTACGATAGGACAGCCAACCGCTGGGAGCAGCCCGATTACGAAGTCAGCTCTTAGAGTGAACTCCAAGAAGGAAAGTTGCACAGAAACTGGCCGGGAAACACGCGCATCAAACACTCCACAAAGGCCTGGGACGGTCACTCTTCCCTCCCGAAAATCGGAACCTTTCCAATCATATGTACTCGAACAATGAGCCAGCATATGGCACGATAGCCCAAACTAATCATATACGGAAAGAAGGAGAATTCTTGTAGACAAATCTTAACGATAAAATCGAGCTCAAAATGAATCCGCGCAATGAACATTAGTTAGAACAAACAGCAGATTTACATCTGAATTAAAGATTCATCAATTCGCCAGATAAGAAATTGAAGTGTAATAAGTTTGCGATTCCGAAATTCGGAAGATCGGTTTATTAGAAATCTTTTCGTGAACCCTAAGTTTATTGAATGTGACCGGAAAATAATTTTCAAAATAACTTACTCTCAAAATTCGAAATTTCAGGACTCTAAAACAAGACTCCCTGCAAATTTATTTATAAATCCCAAATCTATCAATAGCTGAAAGAAAATGATTCGATGAAAAGGTGTCGAAAATCCACAGTTTGAAATCTTGAGAATGTCCATTTGGTAAATTTCTGAATATTTGAATTGAACAACGTGTCAGAAACTATTGAACGTTTATACAGATTTCATATATTCAAAATCTTTACATTTCGATGGCGGTAAATTTGATCATCGGAACTTCCCATTTGTGGAATTTTTAATTTGGTGAAGTGTGCCATTTTTAGATTAAATTTTGTTTTTTTCTAGCTAAATTACAAGTTATAAACAAATTTGCATGGATAACTTCAAGATATATAAGAAAATTCTTCGAACTTGTTTTGGAATTTCGGAATTTCTAAATGGATAAAGATAGATTTTATTTTTAGTCAAGCAATTCAAGATTTATATATAAATTTTCTAAAGGCCTGTTGGAGTCTTGAAATTTCAAATTTTGCGACAGCAATTCAATTTAAACTCATTTTTTGGCTACTTATGAACTAAGTTTCGAAATTTTGGAATCTGAGATTCTTATACAGCTTAAATTTATTATTTGGCGTGTTGATAAATTTTTAGTTTTGAAATGATACGGCAAAGAACATAATTTTGGAATAGTAGAATTTGATGGACTTGGAATGATTTCTTTGGCCACGTGACGAATGTAGAATTTATAAATAAATTTCAATGAAACGGCTTTCTGATTTTTGGGATTTCGAAATTGATAAAGTTGAAATTTATTTTATGATGAAATGATCAATCTTTTATTTAGAAATTTATTTATTTATTCTATATAGACGAGCGAACCCTTTGTACATCGATCAAATGTTTTGTTTTTTTACAGTCTGGTCGTAATTTTAAATCTAATCAAACCAATAGGCTCAACTTAGGCTAGGTTATTAATAGTTTTATAGAGCTCAGTCCTAAAGTGCGTTGTTTATGGGTCGAAAAAATCAATGTTTGAACAATATAAATTCGCTCCATTAGAAATTCTACTGATAACGGAGTTAGTTCCATAGTTGGTTTGATGGTAATTCATTTTCAACAGAATGTTACTTCTCAATGATTTCGAAGGAGCGTGCAGGTTAATTTCACTCAGGATTTGCGGACAGTCTATCACATTATTCAGTATATTGTATAAAAACATCAAATGAGCAAATATAAATCTCAAGTTGAGTTGTGGGATATTCAACAGTGCTCTGATACCGCTATAATCGTGATCGCGCCTGAACATCGGTATCCCTAGTTGTCTATCTGCAAAACGTAAGAATCTGTTTTGTATTCGCTCAAGTCAAATTTCGTGGTTAAAAATACTGAGGCGACCAAATGACCGAGGCGTATTCTAAATGTGGTCTGATCAATGTAAAATACAAAGTTTTGAGAGTTGACGGGTTTTCAGTTTGAAGAATTTCTTATGACGAAGCCCAGGGATCTGAGGGCCTTCTTCGCCACTTCTGATGTCTCCCAGATTTCGAGCTCATGTGACCCTCTGCAATCCCGTTCTTTTGTAAAAAGAATGATGTTTTTCTATTATTCTTTTTCGCGAGAATGATATCACTAGACATTCCCCAACATTAGGCAACATTCCACTTATTGAACACCATTCTTGTAGTCCAGCGATATCACTCTGAAGTTCAATAACGTCTCCGATGGATCGAATAGTTTTAAAAAGTTTCAGATCATCAGCAAATAAAAGAAACATACAAAATTTAAACACGGTATAAATATCTTTAACATGGAGGAGGAACAGTAGGGGGCCTAGGTTCGAGCCCTGCGGCACTCCTGAAGTAGCTGTAAATATTTCATAGTGTTGTCTGTCAATACGAACTGAGTGCAGTCTATCACTGAGATAACTCTTTATGAGTTTTGCCACAAAAGTACAGTGGTCAACCTCATCAAAAGCTTTCGAGAAATCAGTATAAATCGCATCAACCTGTACGGCCTCCTATAGTTTCTTGTTAAGAAACTGTGTGAAGAGGCATACGTTTGAGGAAATAGACCTCCCTCTTCTTAATCCATGCTGCTCATCAATAATAATATTGTTAGATGTAATATAAAGTTTATCACAGATGATTCTTTCGAAAACTTTAGCAATAGAGCTAATAATAGTTATTGGTCGGTAGTTTGATATGTCATGACGATTACCATTCTTATAAGTCGGCATTATTATTCCTCTTTTCCATTCGAGTGAAAAGATCCCCTCTTCTAGAGATTTGTTGAAAATTAGGTATAAAGGTTCAATGAAAAACTCACAGCAAGATTTTAACAGAAGTGGTGGTACCCCATCAGCACCTGCTCCATTAGATACATGTTTATATCCTGAAAACATTTGTTCTGGGATTTGATTACAATCACTTAGTCAAAAAATTGAGATGTTCGGAATGTTGATAACTGGTCGTTTATTAGAGTGGAACTAACTGTAAGAAGTCACAGTACGGTTTTGACGTTTCGAAAGTGCAACGACGTTCTTTTTCAGAAAAATTATTGTAGAGACTTACATGAACCTTTTGGATGTAAACTTTATTGTTGTGTTATATGTGCTATAGTTCATTTGTTATATATTCCTTTATATTAGAATGTTGTGTAAAAATTGAACTCAACTTTTCTTGACTCCGTCTGCAGAACGGACATAGGTAATCATTAGTTTTAAATAAAAAACACAGGAGATATTGGATCTGTTTGTTTTCCCATGTCGTCCCGCAGACGGAGTGCTTCACTCTGATACAGGACCAGTTATCAACATAAAACTTCTTTTATGATTGCACACATGCCAGTATATTTTGCTAAGCATGAATTCGGTGGAATGTAAAAAACCCCAACGATGAGATGACAGATGCCCTCTGATAATCTAACGAACACACGTTCAACCGTGGTCTTATTTGTAGAAAGTCTCATACTACATAAGCTAGATTTGACTGCGATCAAAACTCCACCACCTCGTATATTATCACTAGTATCAGCCAAGTTTCAGTAAAAATTAATAAATCATATGAGCATGACGGGACTGACTGTCACAATAAGTGCTATTGGGTGCATACGCCCCTGACATTTTGATAGTAGATCGAGAACTGCTGATCTCCATCCTGTGCGGTATATCAAATGGATCCAAATTGATTCAGATACACACTCGTTTTTTTAAATTTCAAGAATAATGATTACCCTAGCGGAAGTTTCGGTTTAAAATTTATTTCGAACTAATCCGAACTCTACCGAATCATTCCAGAATCTGTATCCGAACCATTCCGAAGTCATCCGAAATAAATGTTCAATCCTTTCTAATTCATGCGTTGGAATCAAATTCAATCCGAATGAATCCGATACTTTCCTGAAACTAACACCCGATATTTTTTAATCCGGAAGGCCAATCCGATTGGATCCGAATTAAACCAATAATCCTTTCCAATCCGTAATCACAATCTGAATGAATCAGAAACCTCGTTTCAACCCTTCAATTCCGCCCTTTTGATCCGAATGAATCCGAGGCTCATACGAAATGACTGTTCAATCCTTTCTAATCTATGTGGCAGAATCAAATTTAATCCGATATAATCCGAATTGAACTATTAATTCTTTCATTCCGGGATCTCAGTCTGAATGAATCAGAATCCTTATTTCAGTCCTCTCCATTCCGCACTTTTGATCCGAACGAATCCGAAGCTCATAAGAAATGACTGTTCAATCCTTTCCAATCCATGCGACGAAGTATCGGATCCATTCGGATTAGATATGATTCCGACGCATGGATTAGGAAGGATTGAACAGTTATTTCGTATGAGCCTTGGATTCATCCGGATCAAAACTGCGGATTGGAAAGGGTTGAAATAAGGTTTCAGATTCATTCGGATTAAGATCACGGATTGGAAAGGTTTAATAGTTCAATTCGGATTCAGTCGGATTGGCCACACGGATCGAAGGGGAATAAGTGCTAGTTTCAGAGAAGTATCGGATTCATTCGGATTGAATATGATTCCGACGCGTGAATCAGAATAGATTGAACAGTCATTTCGTATGAGCCTCGGATTCATCCGGATCAGAAGGGCGGATTTGAGAGGATTGAAATAAGGTTTCAGATTCATTCGGATTAAGATGATGGATTGGAAAGGATTATTAGTCCAATTCGGATTCAGTCGGATTGGCCCACGGATTAAAAAGGAATAAGTGCTAGGTTCAGAGAAGTATCAGATTTATTCGGATTGAATTTGATTCTGACACATGGATTAGAAAGGATTGAACAGTCATTTCGTATGAGCCTCTGATTCATTTGGATAAGAAGGGCGGATTGGAAAGGATTAAAACAAGGTTTCTGATTCATCCGGATTAGGTTTACGGATCGGGAAGGATTAATAGTTCAATTCGGATCCAATCGGATTGGCCATTCGGATTAAAAAGGATTAGGTGTTAGTTTCAGAGAAGTATCGGATTCATCCGGATTGTATATTATTCCGACGCATGGATTAGGAAGGATTAAACATTCATTCCGGATGACTTCGGAATGGTTCGGATACAGATTCCGGAATGATTCGGTAGAGTTCGGATTGGTTCGGAATAAATTTCAATCCGAAACTTCCGCCAGGGTAGAATCCAAGATATTGCAAATAAAACACGGAAAACCCATAGAAACGGAACATTTTAGTGTTTAACACGCTACAACTTGTTTCCTATTGAAGTAATGAGCTTCCAAAACATATGAAAATGTTTGCAAATTAATAAGGAAGAGGTTTGTGTTTCATATTTATTCAAATAATAACCAGAAATGAAAATATCGCAAGGTAATTAAACAAAAATCGCCCGCTTCCAGACGATTCAATTGTTTAAAGGCTCATAAGCTTCCTCCTATGAATGTCGGTGGTGCCTAATAATGACCGAACGATCCTTTAGCTTACGACAAATCGATTGGTTTTTTGGAACTGCAAAAATGTTAATTACAACCGAAGCTACGGCGATTTGAGTGAACAAGAATGTACGGTGAGCGTGGTGGAGTGCGGCACCGCCCTTACGGCCTACTGGATTGGCCTCTTCCTTATGAAATAACGAACATTTTCACATATTTTGGAAGTTCATTACTTATACAGGAAACAAGTTGTAGCGTGTTAAATACTAAAATGTTCCGTTTCCATGGGTTTTCCGTGGTTTATTTGCAATATCTTGGGTTCTATTTAACATTTTTCAAATTTTTAAAAACGAGCGTGTTTCTGAATGAATTTGGATTCATTTGATATACCGTAAGGTCCTGTAACTTGAATAGGTGAAAAGTGGGAATCGTATAAACAATTTTTTTGTTATAACTTTTTAATTCGACTATTTACGGCTTGGCACCTTCCAAAATCGGATTCAAGAGGCAAAAATACCTAAAACTAATCTTGATTTCCCCACGGACATTAAAGGACCACGAAACCCATTGTTGCTCCTAGACTACTGAGTCCCATTAGGACTACACGCGGGTGTACTTACGCATGCGTTGTGTGTTTGTTTACATTCGAAGCTTGGCTTGTTGAGGTTGAGTTGTTCCTTGCTATCACAATAGTTTGAATCTCTTATCGGAATATCATAATCAAGTTCGCTTCCCGCTTCAGCCGACGAGATGACAACTCTTTTTTGACGTCCTCTATTTCTTTTATTCGGAGTTTTGTCCTGTCCTCTTACCAGTAAGAGATCCATTATCAAGCGAGTTTTTGGGAGGATTTTGAGATTTTGGAGAATTTAAAATACTTTCAGCTGCTGTCACTCTGTCACATAGTCCATTTACTTTTTGCATTGTTGCAGTTATCCTCTCTAAGGCTCCATCCATCATTGTTGACATGCTATCAATATTTGACCCCAGAAAGTAAACCTTTTTCGAAACAGCACCGATATGAGGTTAAATTGACCCTATTGCGCTTGTGATGATTCGTTCTACTTCCTGAGTATATAATGGTATCAAATCTGAAGGGATTTCGGACGGCGTTCGAGATCTGGTTCTACAGCATTTTGTGAAAAAACCATTTTCGAGTGTGCCTGCGCGTTCCGCACAACCACGATGATAAGAGCATTTTCACCCTGGACACTGCACATCATCAGCAACTTTACCTTTGCAGCCCCGACAAACATTCTCTGATGCTCAGAGAGAATTCCCGTCAGATCTCATATCCAGTGAAAACGTGCTTCAAAAATTTGAGGTCAGAAAGTGAAATTCACGGCTCTCGCTTAAGTTCTTGAAAAACAGTGCGGCTCTTTTTTAGCATACGGGAGAGCTTGATATCAAATTTTATTTTAGAACAATTTTTACTCACAAACGCACGAGTGGAGTGACTATGACAGTACAAATAGGAGATCACTACAACACCGTCCTTTCTCAGTCGGCCATTATTGTTTAGAAATGAATCGAAAAAAGGTGAATATAAATTCGCAAATAGCCTGGTTTTGAAGTTTTGGTATTTAAATTTTTTTTAAGCAAGAAATTTTGTTTTCGGTTTCCTGTTTAGTTTGTGATTCCTGAAAAATCATATTTGATAGATTTGAAATTCATTTGTTTTCAAATTCATGAAAACTTAAACAAGACACTTTCTTACAATTCTCTCAATTTACAAATCTCTCAATACTCAATTACAGAATTTCGAATTTGGTAGAGCTGTATTTTTCTCATTTAGTTGATGAATTTGGGATTTATAAATAAATTTGCAGAGAGTCTATTTTCGGAGTCTCGAAATTCCTAAACTGGGAGAGTTGGCCATTCCGAAAATTATTATTATTTGGTTACTTAATAAATATAGAGTTCACGAGAAGAGTTCTGAAGGATCGATTTTGCGAATTTTGAATCCAAAACTTTGATTCTGTTTCAATTTATTATTCGGCGAAATGATAAATGTATACTCTTAATATAAATCTGCAAATTTTGTTGACGTAGTAGATCTAGTCACGAAAAAGAAAAATTCAGAATTGCTGTTACGGACCTATGTGAGCCACATTGGATCTGATGCGTTAAAGAGAGTGAGACAGAGAGAGAGATTTGAAAAATGTGTAATGAAGTGTACGATAATAAAGAGCACGCAAACTGAACAACGATGACACTGCCTGCCTTCTTCCACAGCTATAATTCCATGCCACTTCTTATCATTCATGCTCGCTGGATACTCTCCGTGATTTACGGTACCACTAATTAATAATTTAAAATGTTAATTGGTAATAGAAATTAAAGATTCGTCAAAATGAAATTATTTCCTTTTGGTCGACTACCTTAATATCAAAATTTTGAATCAATCAATGAGAGTTAGAGTCCCAATAGGTATTGTATATAGAAAAATCTTATAAGCCACCTCCTCACGTAAAGAATAAGGACCTTCATGAAAGCTGCATAGCCGGAAGACTCAAAGAACGGAGAAGATGAGCGAAAAGTCTCAAGACTCTCAGATATACCTTAGAATCTTCATCCATTGATGATGAGTCTTCAAAAAGTGGAAAAAGCAGCGAATCAAATACCCCAGTATATCGCGAGAAAAATTCTTATACCTAGCATTGACCCTAACATATCAATGCCTAAAGAAAATCGACCACTTAACAGCATAACATCAACTCTACCTGCCTCTTGCTCCCTAAGTTAGTGCGAATAAACTCCGGACGTATATGTAGATGGAGCATGCAAAATTACTACATTTTTTCTCACTGAGCCATACTTAAAAAAATCTGCCCGGTGGGCAAGCACATTCTCATCGCGCGCGGCTCGCTTCACTCGCAAGTTTGAGCGCGCCTAGTAGGCAGTGAAATTTTTGTTCAGATTGCCGTTCTTGAATAGTTTCTTATGCATCACCAAAGATCTAGACGACTTGAGCATTGAGAAGTTGATAATTATGTTAATTGTTTCTAAAAATGTTATTAAAAATATGGAAAATTTGTTTATTGACCATCGCAATATTTTTTGTCTGAAAGAGTTGTCTTTTAATAATATTTGTACCAATTTTCGTCAGAAAATGTTCAACAGTTCGAGCGCAATGAATTATTATCACAACAAAGTCATAAATGTTTGTTGCGCGAAAAAAAATAGTTAAACACATTATCCTGTAGAAAGTCCAACATTTATACGTTACTGATGTGTGAAGATTCGATTGATATAATCATTTTATAACATTTGCTTGGGCTGGAAATGGAGGTGCCCCCTTGACGTGATTCGTCTGATTACAAGTTTAGATTATATCTTCAAGTATCTTGCATAGTTTGACCAAAAGATGAATCTTTCTATTTTTCATTATTTTTTGTGCGACTAAATTTTGAATTTTCCATTTTGTGAGGAAACTCGAAAAGTTGTAAAGATCATCCTGGAGGGCTCCCAAAATGAAACATTTTTTTCTTCAAACTTCTTTTCATGTCTTGCGTTGTTTGGCTAAAAATTCTCATTTTCGTTTATATTTTTCATTTTGAAAATTCCACAACTCTGGCAATTTTGTTCTTATTAAAAAAAAATCATGAGCAAAAATTGTTGCATTTTTCACATACTACAAGAAACCGTACTTTCAATTTTTTCTTTTTTTTTTCTTCTTTTTTTTGAGGAACTCGACTTGTCTTTTTGGTCCCTCGAAATGGTTAACAAAGCACGATCGAATCTGATCATTCTTTCGAAAGTTATCGAATTCGCAGATTGCTTTTCATTATTCAATGTGCGATCAAAATGGGAATTTTCGATTTTTCGAGAAGAATAATTCAAAAAGTTGTATTCACGATCTTGTAGGGCTCCTAAAAAGAAACATTTTTTCTTTATGACTTTCTTTTCAATCTTGCGTTGTTTGGCTAAAAATTCTCATTTTCTTTTATATTTTCGAATTTTGAAAATACCATAACTCTGAGAATAATGATTTTATCGAGAAAAATGATTCGGATAAATTGTTTTACTTTTTACGTGCTACGAGAAATTGTCCTTCCAATTTTTAGGTCTTGGAAAAGAAAGTCCAAAAAATTTTTCAAAATGCTCCCCCTCTCTGATTCTCTATCCAAAATAGCTGGTAAACGAATTCGGCTTATCTTTTTGGTCCCTAAAAACGGGTGCCAAAGCACCATCGAATATGATCATTCTTTCCAAGGTTATCGAGTTCACAGATTATTTTAAATGATTATTTATGCGATCAAATCGTGAATTTTCGATTTTTTGAGAAAATTCAAAAAGTTGTATCCACGATCTTGTAGGGCTTCCGAGAAGAAGCATTTTTGGTTTTCTTACTTTTTTCCATATCTTGCGTTGTTTGGCTAAACACCATCATTATTGTTTATATTTTTGAATTTTTAAAATGCCATGACTCTGAAAATTTGTTTTTCGTAAAAAAAAATCATGAGGATAAATTGCCTGACTTATTACTTACTACAGAAAGCCGTACTTAAGATTTTTGAGTCTTGAAAAAAATGGTCTCAAAAATTTTCAAAATGCTTCGACTATTTAAATTTTTATCCAAAGTAGCTGGCTAAGGCCAATCATATAGATTAGTTTTTTAAGAGCTCTGCCGTCCAAACCTAAAAGATACATAAGTGACATTGTCGCTTAGGTTGACTGTTTATATAGCCAGGCATGGAAGAATGACCCTTCAGCGCAATGTCACTTATGTATGTTTCTAGTTTGTACGGCAGAGCTATTGTGCTCACAGACAGACAGACATACATACATACATACATACGTACATACATACATACATACATACATGCATACATACAGACAGACATACAGACAGACACGTTCGTAAAAACCTGTTTTTCGGGTTCGAGGGGTCTCAAAACGTGGACATTTAACAAAAACC
>WSXT02216115.1:0-17302 GCA_011762715.2 Neuroterus valhalla | reverse complement strand
TTCAGAAATGTTCATATTTGACAGAAACTGATTAAAACTTATTTAATTTCAGATTGAAAGACTTTGAATGCGTAATCAATGTCTATTTTTAAACTTTGAGCTGAAAATTCTGATACATCAAAAACCTTCCCATTCAGGATTTCCAATCTAAAATTATTCAATTGAGAACGATTTTTATTCGAGAATCCATTTTCCCAATATGGGAAGATAATAATTTTAAATTATTCAATGCTCCATAATTCCACGATTAATTTGAAAGTTCTGATTTGTACGATTTTCTAGTATAATTTCTTCAAATGTAATTTAAGATCATATTCTCAAATTTTTAAATGCTTTGAACTGAAAAATGTTTTCTTTTTGGGCATTGCTGATGAGTGGTGTCCGCCCGTCAATCAGTTTTGTTTTATGGCGCCATCAATGCATCAAGCGTTTAAGAGTGGAATAACATAATTCCCATCTTTCTGCTTTTATACACCCCCTATGTAAATTGGATTACAGTATATACTGCGATTCTAAAGAAATCATGCAAAAGTGCGTGATAATATCGTTTACAATATAGTTGAAATTTACCACGTCAATCACTTGTATTTTTATGTCCACCGATTCATGTGGTAATATTATACTCTGATTGTGAAATTCCAACAAACATTGCAATATGGCACTGAAATCACTGCATTTTCACGTTGGACTTGTAGAATTAACACATCTTTAGGCCTGACTTGAAACTGAGGTTTCAGGTAATACTTTATGTAATACTTTATTTTCTAGATTTTCGTTATGTTCCACAAATATGAATTTTTGAATTTCACGCACACTTTCAAAATATAATATGATATATTATATGGATTTATATATTTCGAACAGGATCACAGACAGCCCTCAATTTATGCTTGGTCATGAAGATTTTTTGTAGATTGGATGATTCAGTGTATCCCCTGAGGGTTTACATTATCCTCGTATCTCTCCACTATTCCTTTACACACCCTACCACTACCCTAGTAGTAAGTAAGGGAGACCTATAGCTTAAGGTGGGTTCCGAACCACCAAGAACCCCAGCCCTAAGTACTTAGAGTAACCTTTTTCTCAAGAGGTACCTGCACCACGACTTTCCGGAGATGAACACTCCCTTGCTAGGCAAGTGTTCACCGCGTGGGCCGCCGAAGCTCTTCCAGAGTGCAAGGCAGGAATCGAACCCGCAATCAGCCGGAGAAGGTCCAAAGCTCATGCCTCAGCCCCCACGACCACAAATTCTATGTCGAAGCAATCCTAATATAAATTTAGGAACATGAGTCCTTAAACAATATTCGTTGTTCGGTCGGAATTACTTCAACACGAAGGAGTTGATAAATTGGATAGTTTGTTGATAAAACAATAATTGAGTAATTAGAAATTTATGAATCCAGAAATAATGATAAAATTTTATTTTGAAAGTTTTCTTGATATAAAAGAGGAAAAAAAGTAAAGGTTATAATCCAGTTGCCATTATTTCTTTTGTGTACACACAAAGGTCTAGAGTATAATTATTACTTTAGATGTTGAGAAGAGTCCCCTTATTCCTAATATCTGAGGTAGCCTAGCAAAAAGTTGCGCTTTTGACATTTGAACGAGTTTTCTCGAACTAATGCGCAACTTTCTGAAAAGCTACTCACGATATCCATAAATATGAGACTTTTTGCTATTTACGCAGATTTCAGCCTTTCTGACCTCTCAGGGCACACAGAAGTAATAATGTCGACTGATATATCGAGGACATTTTCGACATTTTAAGTATTCTTTGTCCACTTTCCTTATTAAAAAACTAGACATAAATTAGCTTATGAATTCTTTGGTAAATGGAAGACTATTTGAAATTCCTTGGAGTATTCATCATGCGAAGAAAACCAGTTTCTATAAGTTTTGCATAACCAGACGAAGTAGAAAAAAAACTTTCTCGTCTGATATGCGAGAGGGCCATGATAAACACAGTTTTTTCCTGAAAAATAAATTCTACAAGGGATCCAAAACCAACGCTGGCTCATACAATGTCTCTCATCTCCCAAAATATCATTACCAGAATACGTCATTATTATAAGGTGTTATTATAGAAAACAAAACCGAGTTTTTCAATAAAGCAAAAGTAATCAAAAATTTGTGGTGTTCTCACCTTCAGCTTAAAGTCACTTCAAGCGAACAGTTTATAGAGTTAGCGCCTGTAAATTCATTTATTTAAAGCTTTGTAGTTTGTACTATTCAATTTGTACTATATTTTCAGAACCGCTTCATACCAAAATTAAATTTCCTCGTTTCAACGTCGTCCGAGTCAAATTCAAAAGTTACTCCGGTAGTTACTCATATGTTTTTCTGTGATCGTTTCTTTTGGGAATTTCGATACCTCTGCCTAGCTGACCGTAGTACCAAAGCTTAAAGCGTCTCGCAGCTTTGTCCCTCCAAACTCTCCTAATTCGCGATACTAGAAAAAATGAGTGAATGAAGTCTAGCATCTATTTTTATGAACAGTAAAATATTATATGCATTAATTGATAATACATACCAAAGAGTTTTGCTGAACTACGTCAGCCTTGAATAAATCGAATTCTTCGACTCTTTTGAGCTGAAATCCTTTCAGAGGAGCAAACAATGGCTTAACCTTAAGGGGTCCCGGTGGTCTAGAACTCGGAAATTGAAGGTATTTTGAGGAATTTTTTTTACGAAAAAAAAATGAAAAACGATATTTAAATTTTCCAGTATTATTATTAAACATTCTTTATTCACAAAAACATTTTTTTGAAACAAAAAAAAAATTTTTATCATTTTAAAAATGGCGTTGAAGTCGAACCTTCCGAAAAATTTTACTTGGACGGTGTGATCGATTTTGTCTCTTCTATTCATCTGAAAAATAAAAACCAAAAAAATTAATAATCAGTATGAGTACAGCTATCGTTGGTACTAGAATAAAGTAAAAAAAATCAAAATTGACAAAATAGCGCGCTTTGAAATATAAATTCTAAAAATCGAGCTTTTTTCCCAGTTTTTTAATTTAAGAAATAAGAAATAATTGCAATAAAAATGATTCTAGTACCAACGATAGCCATCGATGTTGTGAGTAACATATCCAAATTTGAGACCATTTGGTTGAACAGTTTTTTTTTATATACCACACCATACCAAAAAAAGTAGTTTTGAGATAATCAAATCACAAAAAATAATCGATTTTAACGAATTTCGAATACTTACTGTTAATCAGCGATTCCAGCACGATATAAAATACCTTCTGTTTCTTCGTGCTCCACGGCTTCGTCAATCCATTGATTTTTTCGTGCTTTTCGAGCTTCTTTTGAGTCCCTAGTGCTTCGACGGGTCGTTGTGTACACTCGCCGTGAGTCGCGGTCTCGCGCGAGTGACTGCGCTTGTGAGCCGATGGTGACGCCCATGGCCTCCATAATTGAACAGTATATTCTTAAAAGATTATACTTTCGAAAAATAAAAAAAATATAATAATCTTTCGAAAATTCTAGACCACCGGGACCCCTTAACATCATCCTTGAGAACATTCAAATCTGCTCGGATTTGCTTGTTCTGATTCTCGATATTCCTAAGGACAAATAAAAATAACAATCAAATATTTATGACCAGCTATCAGTACTTTGAGGAAACCTTTGTCAATGGTAAAAGTCGAACTTCTTGAACTTCTCTATATTTATTATGCCGGTACCTGGGTCTTGACGATTTTCTTCCTAGTCACTTGTTGTCACTGTGAAATTTTCAGGTTTTCGAGGAAAATCTTCTCCTATTCATACATCTGTTGCGAATTTTTTTTGGAAAAGAGAAGTGATTCAAATAGAAATTAAAATTTGCAAACAATTCAGATGAAATCTTAACCACGGAATTCGATTTTAATAGAAAAAATGGATTCTCGAACAGAACTTATTTTGTTATTTAATCAAAAATTGTTTGAACATTTGAAAAGCTGAGAGCAAAAACGACACAAGTAGAGACAAGAGACATGGAGTTTTACATCTATCTGTCTCTTACTTGTATCGCTTTTGCTCTCAGCCCTTCATTTGTCACCCCCAGCTCGTGCCAACACTCTGCCTGTTACTAGGCGTCAAATTAATAGTCTTATCATTTGTCACTGGAATGCAAATGGACTGTTCAATAAACAGAGTGAGCTTCAGAAATTTACATGTGATAAAAAGTTGATATTATGCCTATAAATGAAACTAAGATAAATATTAGGAAAAATTTCAAAATGCAGGGATATAATTGTATTAGAAAGGACAGAAACTCAAAGGGGACTGGAGGTGGGGTCATGATCTTGGTCAAGACTGGAATTAAATACCATGAGGTTCCTATTGATTCAACCTATACAGAAGCTGTAGGTATTGAACTGAACGATAATACAGTAATCGTTTCAATGTTCAAATCACCACAAACAAAGCTCGAAGTCAAAGACTTGGATTCGATTTTCAAATTATCAAGTAAAGTACTCGCATTTGGAGACTTAAACGCTAAAAATACCTGTAGATCCAAGCGCTGTAAACATAGGCATCACAAAAAATATTATCTGGAACCTTACTGTAGATGTGATAGACGGTCTAGTCTCTGATCACCTTCCAGTCCTCATTTCAGTAGAGAATATAGCACTGTAGGCGATCTCGTCAGTTCCATACATTCTGCCATAACAAAATCTGTACCACAAAGTAAATTTAAACATAATTCTAAATACCTGCCTGAAGAGATCAAAAAAATTATTAATATTGAGATAGTTTAAGAAAAGAGTCACAATCCACAAAAAGTAAATAAATTTAAAAAACTAAAAAGAAAACTCACTAACACCATCAACAGAAAATCCGCGAAATATAACAATGAAAACTGGTCCATGATAACTCTCTCTGGAAAATGGCTAAGTGCTTTACTTAAAGAACACCCTTTTTCTGGATTACAACATCAAAAGTAAGGACACGGCATTACACTATCTGCATTTCTTACTTCTTAAAGCGCGGATGATGAAATCAGAGGCTAAAAACTTTCGAAAGCAGTGACAAGAAAATGCATGGAAACTTCTAAAGAGTAATACAAGAACAGTCCTATAGTCATAGGGTTACCAGATGTCCCGATTTTCGGGGACATGTTCTGATTTCGACCTGTCTGTCCCGGCGTCCCGAATATTTCTTCAAAACACCCAAATGTCCCCATTTTTCAACGAAACCAACGTTTTTGTCAGCAATTTTTTTTTGCTGTACAATCGCAGCCAGTGGTCCCAAAAGTAGCTCCCTGCGCTCGGATGTATTGTAAAAAATTAGCAACTCCGACAAGTATTCATGGTTAAAATATATGTACATTTATTGATTAGGTGCTATGTACACAAATTTACGAATGAATTTAATAGTTATCAAACTGAACCGTTTTTCTTTTCGGCGTCCCAATTTTTTGTCGGACCCATCTGGTGACCCTACCTAGTCACATATGGCAACGTTTCTTCCCTCAAATCATCTGTACTTAAGCCAGACACTGAGGCATGGAAAGTTAAATTTTTGCGTGTCAAGACGGTGTCATTTCCGCCTTAGCATACCGCATATTTTGGCCGCATTTTGCGTCAAAAAGTTTCCAGCGGTAGGCGCAGAGGATGTCATATACGTCATGCGCACCTATGGCACATACTATGTTATTGTCCCATTCACGCAGCAAAGCTGGACTGAAAGTGCTTTACTACCATTTTTTTTTATTTTTAGAGTATAGGTTACGACTCTGCCCTGCCAAACGCTCTTTGGGAGATACAGTAATTGTTGACAACGAGGAGTGCCAAATTTACTGGAACCTACATATTCTCGACAATTATCCCAATTCAATACAAGGCCTGACATCCTGCTCCTTGAAAAAAGGAAACGAACTATGTTCGTGGTCGAATTTTCGGACCCGGTCGACTACATCACAGTCAAGGAGATTGAAAATAGGAGAGGTATGAAGACCTCAAAACGAAGTTGCAGCGACTATATCCAAAATATTCGGGTAAAATAATTGTCCTTGTCATCGGTTGTTGTTTTGGGAACGATGTGTTTCGCGAATCACGTGTGCTATTTGACTGGTGAGTTCGACTCCGGGTTTTGACTGGATTTACCTTAGTAAGATTAGTATCTAAGGATAAAGAGGGACTTTTGACTTGACCGTTCAGGTATTTGTTTATTTTTATCTAATTGAATCAATGCTGGATCAAGAGACTCTTTTTCTCGCATTTTTTCGGCAATCATATACGAGGTCTGTTCTTGAGAAAACAAAACAACTCCTCGCAAGGCTTGTTCTTTGTTCTCATTTTAGATAGTCGAAGATTGAATGAGTACCAACATCCAGGCCATCGTAGCAATACTTTTCCTGAGGAAGGAAGTTACAATTGCTATTATAATCATTATGATTACCATTTATAGTTCTTACGGGCAGTCACGTAGAAGCAGATATCAAAGAAAGGAAGTCTCTGTGTATACGGATGAAGACACTTATCCAAATAAAGGTGACAGAAATAACTAATAAGAGTCTTCAGAGCAGCAGGATGATGATCCTCTTGTCCCAGGTAACTTGCAGCCAAAAAATCCACCTCTGGAAGAATCTCAAGATAAGCATGCAGATGAACCTATAGATTCTGCGCAGGATAAATGGAAAGATTCTGAAGATGGACCTAAAATACTGCTGGCTGATTACGGAAGTAAAAACCAGAGGAAGAGGGGTCTTGGACGAACAGACTCTAAGCGCTTCTAGTAAAAGACAATCAGGAGAAACAACTTTGGCTTCAGCCTTTCATTTTCATTTGGCAGTGAGAATAGAAGAACTTATAAATAAGGACCTACCAAAGGACGAAAAACAATCCCCGATGAAGAAGCTTTCCTTTCCGCAAATCAGTCTTTTTGGCAATCCTCCAAAATAAAACCCTGAAATAAAAGAGTCAGATATAGGAGATACTATGATTGAAAGTGATGTTCATATAGTAGAAAAAGAGAATTAAATCACAGCAACGATTGCTGGGCTGACTAACTTAGAGTCAATTGTGCTGAAACTGCCTGTCGAAGAAAAAGTGTGAATTTGAAATCACATTACTAGTCCGATGAGACTACTTCCAGACCTTCGACATAAAAAACTCCAATTAGGAAGTCGCTCATTGTAAATAAGAATGTCACTAAACTACGAGACACATCAAAATCAACATCCCCTGGCAAATGGCTTTTTGGGGAGAATTTGACCAAGAAAATTAAAAATGCTAATCGTTTTCTGTATTGAGTCCTCTTTTCGTTATTCGATCTTTCTCGTTGCTCTTCTTCTAATACTTTTCACCTTTACATACGGGCTATTGTAGCAAAATATTATTTTTGAGTGGGAAATCTTCAGCAAAATGTCCTACTTCATTGCATTTATAACCTTTTCCGGTAATTGCATTCATCTTCTTCTCATTGACACTGAGTTTTCTGGCTTTATCATTTTGCCTTGCATCCAAGTTCATATTCACGATCTCCCACTCGAACATGCATCCTCCAAACTAATCACATCTCCTTCTACTGCAGACAAGCTTTTTCGCTTATTTTCATATGAAATCTTGCCTGAACCAGGTTTGGCTTCAACAATTTCTTAACTTTATAGTCTGAGTTTCTCAGCTCTTAAATTATTTTGCGAAACCTTTACCATCTTGTCCATCATCTCATTAGTTGCTTTTAATACTTCGTCCATCGTGGTCAGAGATCTATTCAACTTCTGCGATGCAGCTTCCCCTCTCCTTACCAATGTCTCAAGTAGACTAAAAGTAACAAAATCCCCTTTATTCCATTCATGTTGCAATATTTGTTTATACTCTCTCCCTGTTACGGGGCTTGAGAGTTTCTGCATAACCTTCTCTCTATTCCTTTGCACACCTCACCACTAACTCAGGGGTGGAGGGGACTTACAGTTTTTGGTGGGTTCCGAACCACCAAGAGCAACAGCTACTCGATACTTACAGAATTTAGAGAACTCTAGAGGTACTGGACTCACGACTCTCCGTGGCTCGCCGAAGCTCTCAAAGCATCCACGTCTATCATTCACATCTATTTTTCACAGCCATCAACAAACTTATAAGTTTGATTAAGCCTGGAAAGAAAAACATCTATAACGGAGAATCTTTCAAATATGAGAGAAAAATTATAAATATTAATTAATTTCTTCCTTTATTTATTTTGTGATTTATCTTATTTTCTTCTTCATTTTGACTCTCAAAAACTTCGGAGTCATTAGTCTCGTTTTCTTCTATTGGAGAGTCTGCATCACTCTCATAAACAATGAGAGCTCCTTTCAGCTCTTTTTAATTCTCTGGTGGCCGTTGTTTCCGCCATACTCATCCGGCGTTTCAAAAAAAAGCTTTTTATTCACAAATTTGTCATACAATCATTCCGTCAAGTTTTGTCTCATATCGAAAATTGTATGTCATAAGAAAAATGTTATCTGCATCTTCTCATATTACAGGCATCAGCCAAGACGTTGTGTGCTTCTGGGTCATACAGGCCACACGGCGTCCCATAAAAAGTCGAAACAAGTGACCAAGCACTCCCGCTGAGTCACACGTATCACACGTACGCGCACACCACCTTCCAATACATGATTTTAAGCACTGCTAACAAAGTCCATCGGAAATCGGGTTGATCAAATCGCATTGATTTCTATAGTTAATAATAACATTTATTGCACAGAAAGTTTCTCCCATTGTTAACCCCGGATAACAGAAAATTAACCAATCTCCGTTTGACTTCTATTATATATTAAATAATTATATTGCTATTACTCAATGTATCTATGAACAATAATTGAACTTCATGAAACTAAGTATATCCATGAAAAATAATCATTTCGTAACATCTAATATGTACATCCATTATAAACAATTAATTCAAAATATTCAATTTTTCTATGAATAATAATTATTTCATCAAGAATGCAGACTTTGAAAAAATAAATAATTAATCATTTCCGCCAAGTGGTGAAATTTCAGGAAATGCTTCTTTCGGTCTTTCTTTTCTACTGCGTACTTCTTTTGTGAAGTGCGTCACTCACAGAGGCTGTGACGTTATAACTCCTATTGGACGATCTCGCCGCTCTCACGCAAGTGTGAACTGTGAAGGTAAGAACGCGCTTGCCCCGAACAAGAAGATGAGTGTCCTGTCCTACAGTTGAATTTTCAACTAAAAAAAATCAATCTTCAACCCAAAAAATGCATTTAAATGTTTTTTAAGTGATAAACGTCGAATATAACGTTCTGTACACATAGTTTTTTCAACACAATGGAGGATTTAAAATTTAAGAAAAATAACAGCAAATATTTCAGGATTCAAGGTTTCGGAACTGAGCAATTTATTTCCTAGGCTGATTTGGAATACCGAAAGACATGAAAGTTTTCCAAATTTTGGAGTGGTTTGCGATTTGTAAATCCGTTCAAGAATAACCTTGTTATAACATAAAATATTTTACAATTTTAATGCCAATAATTGTCAATCTTATTTGATGTGATGAATATTCCATCGAGAAAGTTTCGTCATTTCAATGGTAATTTAATTATTAAAATTAGAGTCGATTGGAAACTGTTCAATTCCATGGGGAAAGCTCGAACACTGAAGACAATTTAATTCTTTCCAGCAAGTAGCAATTCGCAGCAAAGTAATGCCACTGAATTTTATCAGGCGACCACGACAGTTGAGTCAATTTGATGCCAACTGGTGATTACGAGTTTCGAGAAAATGAATTGTGTCTCATTTCGCACAGCGAGCTTGAAAATTGTTATCAATTCCATACGTTCTGAAGATTGGAATATTGGTCAAAAACTTTTGTTGTTGGAAGTGTCCCGAACCTCCCACATGGTTCAGTTTTCTTGAAAAATATCGCAATTCTCACTTTGAGGAATTAGAATTCAGTGTAGGGCGAATTTAAGGGTTGTTTACAATAATAATAAGTAAAAGTGAAATAATATTTGCGATACGTGTTGTTTTAGGAGAACGATCAAAAAGCTCATCCTTGTGAAGAGGAATACTGATTTGAGACAACGCAACGGTAAGGTAATGGACCCAATACTCGAACACCTAACACCGAAGTGTAAACTCTTGCCCATTTCAAAGCATTTTTAAAGTATTTGAATCCTGGAAAACCGTATGAAGCAATTTTTAATTGTAAAAATAAACATTCTTTGAGCTACTTACACAAGAAAGTATATATTCTTAATATTAACTCAAAAAATACATATATTTGAGTTTGACTCATAAGAAGCAGTACTTGAACGCGTTTTTCCCCTGGGGGCAGTTCTCGAACAGGCAGGGACCCAGTAGTCTCGAACAGTGCGATCCGAAGTGGAAAGAGGTAGGGGATAATAAGTTCTCACTTACAGAAATCAATTAGAAGTATTTATAGACAATTGAATAAATATGAGGTGTAAGGTACATTCGAAATGAATGTGCTTTATTTAAATAAGGAGAAAGTATAAACAGATATTACAACTATTTAAATATCATCCATATAATAACCTATTAAAGTCATCTTATTGGAATTTTGAAAAAATCAAACATTTAAGAAAAATGAACATCTTATACCATTTTCACTACCAAATTATTCAACGATTCTACAGAGTGTTTGGTTAAAATTAAATTTCATTTGCCCCACTTTTATTGAAAGGTTTTTATTTGTAATACTAAAAGTGAGTTTTTAATGTTCTTTTCTTCTGATGATAAATTGGCTTTTCCATGAGATGAAGTTTCTTTTTTTAAGGCTTCTTCAATTGTTTGACTTTGAATACTATTAATTTCAGTTTTACAGTGCTGTTTGATTTTCCTTAAACTGCTCGGTTTTCAATTGAATACACAACACTTTTCCCTAAACCTTACATTGCTTGAGCTTTGAATCTGATTTCTCGATTTCATTCTGTACTTGAAGTTTTTGTGGCCTAATTTTTTCGAAGTTCTCTTCTAATTCTATTCAATTTTCTCATCTTGCATAATTTTAGATATTTTCTTAGCTTTTACTCTCTCTTCTTCTTGGTTTTCCTCTGCTGTCAAATCCCATTAATTTCTCAAAGCTGAACTAGTACCAACAGGAGGGTACATTGGTTTATTTTCACCATCAGGCTTTACCTCTGGACTTCCTTTGTCCTTATAAAAACTCATCTGGAATGTTTTCATCAACGAATTATTCCATTGTTATAAACTAGCATAGCTGAAAGCAATAGACCAGGTGCCTTACTACCTATGAAAGCTGTATAACGTTCTTCATAGTTGCCACTCTTATTATATACAGCTTTTGCACCAAACTACTATAAAGAACCTTTTTCTAGAACTTTAAACCTTGAGTTGGTTATGTTTTGACACACACGCTCAGCCACTTGTAGATGTCTACGTAAAAATCCCTTGCACCATTATTGAGAATGCCTTTCATCAGAGAATGATGTAATTCTGTTCGTTTTTCTACAATGATCTTTACATGTTGTTCAGCAATTGGAAAGCCAGCTAGCTCTGAATATTCAGTCGACCCAATCTTGTTCTTCTTCTTAAGTAAGGGCAATAGCAGGCCATTTTGGGATATTCAGAGAGTAAGCACCTTTCTTATTGACTGGCCAGCTTTAACAGCTTCTAAAGCTTTTCTCCGTCCTCCATCGTATGAGGAGACTTTTGCGGGAACTGCTTCGTTTTTTCAGAAAAAAAATGAAATTCTAAAATTATCCCAGACCCAGACCTTAATTTCATGAAGGATTTAACATTCTCACATCCTCATTTCTTCAAGCTATTATTATTTTTTTTCTACATATTTTTCAATGTGAAAAAAGGAAACAAAGCTTTCGAAGCATTTGTTTATAAAAAGCAACAATGAACAATGACAGGAGACTTATTCTTTCTCCGCAAAGCGTGTATTGTGCGGGTAGGAAATGCGGTCGGTGATGGTGCAAAATAGTTGCGAATTGCAGAAAAAGTGATGAAGGCACCGCCATTACTGGTCACAGAAATAATGTAGGTCACATACCTTCCCCTTTTCCCAAGTCCCATGGGGGACGGGAAGGCACCCCTATGATTGGTCATAGTCATAGGGGTCATACATTCATAGTCAATATAAGGTCAGATCGGACCAGAAGACCGCTCCTGTCATTGTTTCCGTTTTCTTTTTATTGATCCTGAGGCCGAAAGTTAGCCATTTTTAATTCTTTTTTTTTGTACACCTACTTCTTCGGAAAGAGTCCAAACTGCAATTTTACCCCTGAAATTAAAAAATACAGTCTTTGCATACAATTCAATTGCGTTTTATTCAGTCGCTCTATATTGAATACACTTCAATCTCATTCTATTCGTTTTATTGGTGTTGCGTTTATTATAGTCGCTTTCATTTCTTTTTCTGACTTTCTTTTGTATTGAGATAAATCTTCGAAGAACTAGATTCGAAATCGATAGAAACGTTTCCATTGCAATTATCTCCCGATTATGTGTCGCTCAATCATGTGCAGGCTTCACAGTTTTACAAGCTTGACTGCTTCTGTGCCCACGCTCCCCGAAGCGTTTCTGACGACCAGCAATGGAGGCCATTGCTTCAACAGTCAGTGTCGTACTACGCGTTATAGAATTTGTTTGCTTAGCGACTCTCTGCGCACTAAGGCGTCACGTTCAGATACTATATAATACGCTCCTGAGTGTTGGCATCTTCAAATTCAGTCCGAATTGGATATTAATTGCGCTCACATTCGGTCCATCTAACCCCTGGACCAGACTATAATCGCAAGATGAGTATATTTTCAATCCAAATCTTCCTACCTGGTGAAAAACATTTGAGCCTTACACGCCTTCACGAAATTTCGTGCCTGTAGCAGAAGGAACTGCAATCTTGGCGCTGCGATCGTCAACCTACTCTTTACTTGGTGCCATACGTTTTGAATGTTTCAATTTTTATGAAATTTGAATCATATTCATGTTTTTGGAAATAATTTGGAATAAAAATGATTCAATTTATCCAATTGCATACAGTTCTGTCGCAAAAGAATTACGGATATAGTGCCTCCTCAAGCGCTAGTTGTGGACTTGCCACAGCACTTATTATTAAATCATACAGAATAGATCACATCACACTCCTGTTTCTAATTGAAAATCCAAATAAAGAATATTTCAAATATAACGCTGAAGTGTTCAGAATTTAATGCCACGGTGTATTAATTTATTGCAAATCATTTTCATATACCTAGACCAGTTTCAAAATGAGAAATTTTAACCATTCTGAAAAGTTGTATGCATGAAGATTTTTTTATTTGGGCCACTTGGGCCTGGAAAATGCCCACTATATCTGCTACATCATGCAGGCTGGCGCTCACTTATTGCTTAAAATTAATAAAAAAAAGGGACTAGTTTACAAAAAATCAACCGAGTAGTTTGAATCTAGTAAAAGAATATACTTACAAGGGAAAAATTACCTTATCTATAATAAGTTATCTTATTCTAGACGTTTCAAAGTTTCGGAGATTTCAAATAATCCAAAGGAACCTCAAGACATATCATAATATTCCAGAAGATAAAGAGGAATTTCAGTGGTTTTCTGAAGATTTCAAATATTTTCAAGGAATTCCAAAGGTTCTCGAAAATGTCACGTGTTTGTAGGAACTTCAATAAACTTTGGTGGATTTAGAAGTCTTCTTAAAGTTCAACAACGATTCAAAGATGCTAGAAAACAGATTGCGTCAAACCTCTGATGGAAGCACACTTTTTGAGCAAAAAGTTGAGAGCATTAGGTCCCTCTCCTTCATTTAATTGAACAGGAAATGTTTGAATTGCAATAAAAGGAAGAAGGTTATGTAGCATAGATCAGAAGGTGAGTTTGTTCGTGAATATATGATAGGTATATATGCAAACGTGCGATATGTTATTTCATTTTTAAAATCTCGTCAACCATACTCTCATTACATAAAGTATCGTGCGTACCAAGTATGCGAAATATTTTTGCGGTATCGCGTGTTTGTAATAACTTGGCTACGCCTCCACGGAGAAACATGCAAGTCAAAAATCTTCTATTAGGTTCTAGGAGTTTAGCCATTGATTTTCACGTTTAATTTTTGCTGAGAGAGGACTATGCATTACATATTTGAAATTAAACATGCAGAACCTTATGGTAATAAATTAGTAAACACTATGAGCTAGATGGCGCAATGGTATGGCAAGGCTGAGAATTTAATACCGGAATTTCATCGCGAAAATGAATTGCTGAACTCTATCAATCAGTCTAATTTCCTTTCAAATACTAGCTCATTTCGAGTTCTCAAAGATAGATTATGAATCTGTTTATATTTCCGAGTATGCATCTCCGCGTTCTTCTAAACTCAAGGTCGATCATAGAAATACTGCTTTGCCAGTTTGATGCACAGCATAGGGAGAGGTGCCTAAAGGGAGCCAGAAAACTTTTAACTCATATAGATCAAGCTACAAACGTGTTAATTTCTTAAATCTCATTCACAATTTAGGAGCAAGAAATTCTTTTTTTCTCAAATGGGATAAGTCCAATGTTGTCAGATTGTCAGTACAAAAGCGAAAAATTGGTTCACTGTCTTGTTTTCTCAAATATTAGGAAAAGTAAGTAGTTAAATAACCTTTCATTTCTACCTTATCATGACGCAAGTGTTATTTTCTTTGAAAAACTCAATGCAGTAGAGTCACATATATTCATTAAGAAGAGTGCATTTCGTGTAATCATTTTGTAGATATCCCGTTTGACTACCTGTGATGACGAACAACTGTGATCATCTTTCCTATACTATTGTTTCAATTCAAAACAAAAAAGGGATATTGAGGGAAAGAAAATTAGGGTAGCTTCTACTATCAGTTAGCCCTAGAGATCCTCAAGGAAGAGTTGAGACAAACTCACTTCGATTTTGATCGGTCCAACAGAAATGGAATCAAAAGTTATAAAATTTGCGCGACAACGGGATCAAATTGTTTTACTTCATTATAGACTTGTCAGAAAATCTACAAACATTAATGAAAAATGCAGAGAAAAATGATCATATGAAAATATGGAAAGGCTTTGTGCACAGAATGCATATTCAATGTCAGTATTATGAAAAATCTTGAAGTTCAATATAAATAAACCATCACGAAATATATTAACAAACAAGCCAAGATGATTATCACTGATGTCTGCTGTCAGAGTATAGAAATGAAATACAGTCAAAATTTGAGGTTCTTCAGCCACAACTTTCGATCCCGGTTGTGTGAAGGTTCGTGGAGAAAGAATAATGTATCAACTCCCCCTTGAGGATCTCTAGTTATCCCTAGCCAGTCAGATTTCAGATAACATAACTAAATCAACATTTTGGTCTTTCGAAACGACTTAGGTAGAACTCGAAGAAAATAAGACGCAGCGAAAGTAAGCCATGCTTTGTTCTGTGCATTGGCTCAATTGAGTTAATGATGATTGATCTCAAGATTTCGTTTAAATGGAAAACAAGTGAATTTTGCAAAATATTGACCAAACTTATTATCTTATCTTTGCTCATTTATAAAAAATATTGGATTCGTTCTGATTGGGATGTATACATTCACTATTGAATCATGTAACTTGTATTCTTTGTCTTTTATCTTCAAGTGTACTCGTTTATCGTAACATTTAACATTCAGTCCCTGAGTCATGGTTAGAACAAACTCTTTACTCAGCACGCGCCTGGACTATTGATCAAAAAGGTGTTAGGCACAAATGCATAGTCTTTGTTATGATGAAGAATCGATTGAATTATTACTTAACGAAAGAAGGAAGTCCTGTGCCGTTTGAACTTGCTTCGTATCATCTAGAAATCCAACGCTGGACTAGTCAGTCAGTTCAAATTCCATTCCAGAAGAGCGACAAATGTTAATGTTCATGTTACAAATGTTAACTACAAATGTAAGCCAGGTGTCTGTAACCTTTCCAAGCCAGGATGAACATGAGTTCAGTTTTATAGATGGGCAGGGAGCCTCGATAGGCTCCCCCCTGGCGCTTAAGCTATAAAGACTATAATGTCACACCCTTAAATGCTTGATCCTAGCGATCGACCGAAGTCCTCTTCAGGAAGCCCAGAATTTCGACACTGTTTGTGTTGCTATATCCTTGGGATCCATGAAATGATTCACGTGAGTCTATTGCCTGAGCCTGGCTAATGTTGGACACCTGCATTTAACCTTCTGTACTCTGTCGTGGGATTGAATCCCATTTTATGCTCCGGGTCTATGTCTTCACTTACTGCATCGCTTTTCGCCAGCTGGCTCGCTTCTTCGTTGCCCCTATTTGAGGGTCACGTAATTCTTTACTGCCAGTTGGTTTGATGAATTTTCGGATTCAGAGACCAGCTCTGACGTTTTGTCCGGTTTTCCAACTGCAGTTGATTTCGCTTGACCATTTGAGCTCATTTGGATCTGCCTGTCAGTTGCGTCTTCTTCTTTGAGTTTATCGGCGCAGGAGAAGACAGCCAGGACCTTCGCCTGAAAAACATTGTCATTTTATTAAAACTGGTAACCATTCGCGTTCCATACATCCCTGGTTGGGATAACGAATCGGAAAGCCTTGGGAAATTGGAAAATTTTGTCATTTTTCCTTGCCTCCGTATATTAACATAAGTTTCCTCATAAATCAATAAATGATCATTGTTCAAAACGAAAAAATTATTAATGAAAATGTTTTGACCCCGAGTATCTTGGTGAACGTTTGCTGTCGCAAAAAAATTTTCCAAACAAAAGTTGTAAGAGATCATTTATAACACAATGTTTGCTTCAAAAAATTCTTTCTATTATTCATATTTTTTTCTCTGGGATCGACGGAATCGACGTCAAAATTGCAGCGATGCACTTGGAATCTAGTTCCAAGAATCGGAAAACTATGAAAGATGAACTTCACCAAGTTTCAAATATCGAACCCCTTGCGGTTTTTCCGCCATCTTGATTTTAATAATATTAATAATAATAATAATGATGATAATAAACATTTATTAGGTTTCCAACCAAAAAAATGTACAAAAGAATATAGTATGACCAATAACAACCTAAAGGGCGAGGTACAGCTGCTGCTGCTTTACAACCTAACCACTTGTGGGTAAGTCACTTTCTCGTTTTTTCCTTTTTGTAAAAAAAATAGTGAAAAAAAGAAAAAAGAAAAAAAAATCAACCTCCAAATTCCCTTCCTACTCTTTTTCTATCTTTCGTCTCCCCCCCCCCCCCTCTACCCCAAAAAAAGCACAAAAAAAATTCAAATTATCTGCCAATGTTTCGGTATTCACATAAACACCCTTATCAAGGTAAAAACAATCTTCCAGCACATCAGAACCCCAGAGAACTCAGGCTAC
>WSXT02216104.1:0-17303 GCA_011762715.2 Neuroterus valhalla | reverse complement strand
ATACTCATATACATCAGGATCCGTAATGTGATAAATTAAACTATCCGTGTCAGTGTAAAGTAATTTGGCTCGATTATGAAATTTGGTTTTCATATAATTGTAATGAAATTCATATGTTTACGATTTCGAAACATCTAAAATTGTGAATCCTACAAATAAAGGGTTGGCAAATTTAATCCGAAGTCGATTGAGTTCTATTAAAAATGAATTTTCATTAAAAATGGTACAGCTGTGGGAATCCGATTTCGCAATCAGAGCTTTTGCTCCGTACCTCCCCTCCAACTTTGTAACAAGTCTAACATCTTTATGTTTCCTCACGTTCTCCATAGTTTCACCGAAAACCGAATTGTTCATCAACTTGTAAAAATTTTTTTCGAATTTATTTGTAGATTTTTTTCTGAGCTCAGACAGAGCTAAGTCTTTTATAAAAAAGTGTGCATCATATCCTGATGAGTTATGAAATACGACCGGTACTGTATTTGTTACTTTAAAATTAATATTACTATTGTATTTGATTTGTGTTTGATTTACTATCATTATCAACAAATGGTTCTAAGAGACTTTCAGTATCAGCATAAATGACAAAATTAACTTTGTCCTTGAATCTATAGTTTCTGAATCTCAAAATGTGATCTTCTTCTTTGCTTGGTAATATAACTTTACATTTATTTAAATTCATGCAATCTGAATGATGTTTTTCCAATGAACTTTCGTATCTGAAATGCCATAAGCATCTATCACAAAGCCACGTTCGATTTTTACTCTTTGTGATTTGAGATTTTACTAATCTAGACAAGTTACGAATCCATGCAAAATGATAGACAGGATTCGTATCTTTATTATTTTCAATATCAACATTATTATAATCATCAGCATCATCATTATTTTCAGTCAAGTCGATTTCAGTATTATGAATCAGTATTATGAGTTGTAGGTTTATTTGATTCTTGAGAACTCAGATAAAGTGGAACTATCTCTTTCTTTCTTGTTCTTTCATGTTGCTCTTCTCCGTAAATATTGATTCTTAAATCATTCATTTTTTCAAATTTAGATACATTTTTTAAACGAATGGGAAACTCTATATTATCAAACTTCAATACATTGCTGAAATGGGGGTAAGAACTTATTGAATTTACATAATTTTTTGCAGGATGAAGCGCTGCTGTAACCGACCATAAGAAGCAATATGGATCATGGTTCTGAATATAACCAACTGTTTTTTTACTTTGAATATATTTTGGTAATGTAAGAAAAGTAGAGGGGAGGATAATTTCATTTTTTGTATTGAAAAATGTATTTTCTTCAATTATTTCACCATTTTCAATAGCTGTAAATTTAGCGGCAAGAATAACGTTAACTTTCAAATTTTTACCTTTTTTTAGAATATTTCTGAGTCTTCGTTAAATCAAAGATTTTGAGTCTTCAAAGAAATTTCTGTAATCCCTGTGTCTCAAATTAATAATGGTTCCTGTTCTTATTCTGTTTTCGAAAGATGATTCTAGATCTTCCCATCTACTTTTATATTTTTACTTACATCACCTCTAACTTTCTTCTGTATCTGTTTAAATTTTTGGTGAACACTTTTCAAAATTCCCAGTGTTGATAAAATCCTATTTTTACTACCAACCGTAAATGTATCTTTATTTAATTAAAAATTTTTTTTAAGAAGTCGAATATTCTGTTTTCCAAATTTAATCCACTCATCAACTTCAACTCTATTATCACGATTTTTCTAAACCTTTACCAATTCATATGCTTTGTGCATTATATTTATAAGTTTCTTACAGTTTTTCGAATTCATTTTTCGAAATATTTTTAAGAGAATCACACAGCTTCTACACTATACAAAATTGTGAAGGTTTACTGCAAACTTTTCGTTCTGCAACTGATTGTTCATAACAAAGGGCTAGTTTTTATATAAGGCTAGCTTGTTCAATTTCTTAGAATATAGTGACGTAATAAAAACAAATTCTTCTGATCCTATTAGGCCTCGAGAAACATCCGTTCGCAGATATCAAAGACTCTTCCAGATTAATATCGTAGCAGGAAATATAAAAAATTTATACTTACCACTAAAGTGATCTTACGTTCTTCTTCTGTTTTACTTCTTTCACCAGCCAAAATAGTATTCTTAAGCTATTACGAATGTTTAACCCTGCAGAGGAGTCGGCTTGCTCATATATAATCAGAAACGACTTTTATCTAATGTTTCGATTTCGGTTCTACAAAAGAATCCTCGAACAAAATTTGAGCTTGAGATGTTATTGTAGTCACATTTCATTTGGCGGATGAATAAATTCTAAGAACTATTTCTTTGAGAATACCGAATGCCCTTTTGGAAAAAATGTCGCTAGAACTTTGAAAAACAAGTGACGAACAACATACCACTAACTGCTATTAAAAAATGATAGCGATAACGTCATCAAAGCTAACTCTCCTAGAAGGGTCGGCAAATGTCGGTAACAGGAATCTGTGTGCAGAAGCCCCCTGCCTATCTACTCTTCTTCCACCGATTTAACAGAAACTTGTAGATCGATGATATCGGGTACATTTGTGAATGTAGAAGTTACCTACCTGGTTAATTTGTAGTTACCTCTCAAATGGGAATGCGCGTGGAATTTTGTGAATTCAATTTTTTGTCATTTCCTATCACATTGAGAATCGCAATTGCAAGAGCAGGATCTGGAGTGGCTGTAGAAGTCCCTGTGTTGTTTTCTGCAACAGGTAGTTCTAGTGAGTTTCTGCGCCACGAGCTATGGTTTTTTATGGCCAACGTGCATTTTGAACAGTTCCACGCCTTCTTCTCGTTGCTCGTATCTCCCGAAGTTAAGTAGGCAATTCAAGGCAACCATCATTGATAAACACGAAACGTCGTTGAGCACGTCTGACGTCACCAACCAGGGCTGTGCGATTCCTAATAATGTGATACGATGCTCGACGGTGTTGCATTGCGTTGAGTGCTGTGCTCGATGAACCCTTGTTTACGAATAATTTCTAGAATCCTTCAAACTGCATATCAAGGAATTCGATTTTACTCTTTCTATGGTAATATGCTCGTTTTCATCTCAAATTGATACTGGAAAAAATTAGGTTCATTCATCATACAGTAATTTTCTGATCCATCAAGTTTCGTTTCTGAATGATCGATTAATTCACAAAGCCGAGTCTCGATGATTTCACTATACTCTGGTAAGGAAATCGGTACCAAGTAGGCACATTGGTACAGCACCTTTCAGAATTGTGAACCTGAAACGGAAAATTGAATGATTGAGCCTTACAAGAAGTTACACTCTAGATGAAAGCTGTCTCACATTATTCAACCAATGAACGAATTTACTCCTAATCCCTCAACCCTCCAATCTTGAATCAATTCTTGACAATACAGTGATTTCAAATTAACTGATTTTTCGGGAAAACTTAGTGCACATTTTGTTAGCTGAAAAAATTAATTAATTTTTTCTAACCTCTATCAGATATATCTCAACTTGATACAACTCGTCTTTGGTAGTAAATACACTGTCTTCTTTTCACTTTCTCTATTGACTCTTTTGGTCTACTCAAAGGTAATCAAAATAAATGATCATACTGGTAATTCTTTTATAATTCCGTTAACAAATCATCTGGACTAATTGAACCAGCTGGTTATCAAAACGTAATCGATTTGAGTTCTTGAATATATTACTAGTCTGGAAAATGTCTATTTTTAAGGTTTAACAGCCTTCATTTATTGAAATCTAGATTTCCCAGGATTTGAAGAACGAAATTTGCTATTCTTCTTATGATCTGAACATACGCATTGACAAAATTTACGTTTATTTTACTTTACACAACAACCCTAACAACTAATTGACATTCAATATCGTAAATGTTTTATACACAGATCTTATGAAAAAAGACCAGCTGGTTTTCGAGACGTAATCGATTTGAGCTTTTGAATATATTACTAGTCTGGAAAATGTCTATTTTCGAGGTTTAACAGCCTTCATTTATTGAAATCTAGATTTCCCAGGATTTGAAGAACGAAATTTACTATTGTTTCTATGATCTGAACATACGCATTGACAAAAGTTTTGTTTATTTTACTTTACACAACAACGATTCCAACCAACTGGCATTCAATGCTGTAAATGTTTTTTACACATTTCTCATGAAAAAAGACCAGCTGGTCATCAAAACGTAATCGATTTGAGCTTTGGATTGTATTACTAGTCTGCAAAATGTCGTATTTTTAGGTTTAACAGCCTTCATGTATTGAAATATAGATTTCCTAGGATTTGAAGAACGAAATTTACTATTTTTTTATGATCTGAACATACGTATTGACAAAAGTTACGTTTATTTTACTTTACACAACATCGATACCAACTAATTAACATTCAATATCGTAAATGTTTTATACACAGTTCTCATGAAAAAAGACCAGCTGGTTATCAGAACATAATCGATTTGAGCTTTTGAATATATTACTAGTCTGGAAAATGTCGTATTTTTAAGGTTTAACAGCCTTCATTTATTGAAATCTAGATTTCCCATGGTTTGAAGAACGAAATTTACTATTCTTTTTTTGATCTGAACAGCTGGACGTCTGAACGACTGGACGACTGAACGTTTATTTTACTTTACGCAACAACGATACCAACTAATTGACATTCAATGTCGTAGATGTTTCATACACAGTTCTCATGAAAAAAGACCAGCTAGTTTTCAAAACGTAATCGATTTGAGCTTTGGAATGTATTACTAGTCTGAAAATGTCGTATTTTAAGGTTAAACAGCCTTCATTTATTGATATCTAGATTTCCCAGGATTTGAAGAACGAAATTTACTATTTTTTTATGATCTGAACATACGTATTGACAAAAGTTACGATTATTTTACTTTACACAAAAACGATACCAACTAACTGACATTCAATATTATAAATGTTTTATACAACGTTTTATATAAAATGTTTTATTGTAAATGTTGTCCCTCCTTTTTTCTCTAATAAAACTCGTTTTCGTACATTATTTGGTCGCTCCATTTGATATTCTTTAATTCGTCTGCTGTCACCGCTGTTCCCTGTAGTCATCCTTCCTCTCGTCACTGTTCTCCATAAAGTTGATAATGTGGATGTGTTTTGTGTCCGTCACTCCACAATTTCCACAAGTTATCCCCTCTTGTTCACTTTTGCCACTGTGAGAGTTGAAAGTGCGCCTCGTATTGCGAAAAAATTAGGAAAGTTCTACTGAGGAAGCTAGATCGAAGGAAGTCTGGATTAGTCGAATGAAAAGAGATGAATTTTTGTATCATTTACCAAGGACCACGTAAAGTGCCGCATGAATTTGAGTTGTTATGGATGTAACACGATGTTTAGATTTTTCTTGCTTTTTGACTGTCTTGTTCTTATGCTGTGGCAGAGAGTGTTGGATGTGACGAAAATGGCCTCTGTTTACTTTCTTGGAGCTATCAACTGCAAGCACCTTACTATCTCCTAGACATTCGGGATTCCTAGTACACTTTGCGTGCGAATCTCGTTAGTCCTCAACGTAAAAAAAAGAGAGTTTCGAGATGATTTTGGGAGCGGATGTTTACGCTTATATCCTTGAGGGAGGATTGAGGAAGAGGGAATGGTGTACTCTGAGAGCTTAGCAGACACTGCTGGGTTGGATTTTGTTAGGATTCATGTAAGATGAGTTAGGTTCAGGCCATTTTTCGATCATGGGCTCGAAAATTAATGTTTGGTCGCATCTGTACCCATCCGGAGGATAACACTTTTCAGAAAGTGCCCTGAAGATCGACCCCGGACGAGAGAATTCGTAATAACTGGCCGGAGATCTTCACCTTTGGTTTTTCTTCGATGCCCTATGTGGCGATACCAACTCTCCATCAACTGGATGAGGATTATGGTGACGCATATCCCCTTGCAACTGATCTCTGATCAAAAGAAGTCTACGTCGATGATGTTCTTTAAGGTGCCGACTAACCAGAGGAAGCACGGAAAAGGGTTGACAGGTCGACTCATTGCGTAAAACAGGAGGTGTCACTTCTACTTCTTTTTCTTTAAATCAGGGTCCCACTTTTAGAGCGTCGAGGACCTTGTGGAAACCAGCTTGTCTTTCTTCTGATTTCAGATAAGTCCACCAGCAGAGCTGACCGTAATGACCAAAAGGGCTATTTTTTCTGTAGTCTTTGGGCGCTCCACTGGATTGGTATCCCTGCGTGACGATTTTCGCAGGACCTGGATAAAGTTTCGCAATCCACTACCGGAACTCTCATCACTAATGATTCCGCGATGGGCAGGCTGGTCATCAGACATCGAGTGTGAGCTGCACGGTTTTGACGATGCCTCTAATGAAGCGATACGAGCTTCCGTTCATTTATAGGTCGAACTGCCCAATCAAGAAACTCTTGTCACAATTGTGATGGAAAAAACGTAGGTAACATGACAAGGAGAAACTTCGATTACAAGGCTGGAACAACGTGCGGCTCTTTTTTGGTGCGTATCATGGCTCACTCCAGATGGGTTCCTGGGTTGCTTCTTTTGGTAGGTTGCCATTTACGGTCTGATTCTACGAATATTCTCGAATAAATTCGAGGTCATCCCCTGCGCTTGATGATATACATTTCCAACCGAGTGTCTGAGACTCAGACTACTTTGCCAGATGCTAGATAGTGACACGTTCCAGGGTTGGACAACCCAGACGAATGCGCTTCCAGAGGAATTTCATCAACACCGTAGGGAGAACTATGGCGGCTGCTGACACAAATGTACCAGAAATCTGGCAAAGATGGTCTGCCAAGTATCTGCAAGAGTTGCGAACTCGTTTTGAATGGCAGAAACAAGTGCCCCATATCAAGATACATGATCTCGTTATTTACCTCCGGAAAAACATATTGCCTACAAAATGTCCTTTCGCAAGAATACTCAGGTTCATCTAGGGTCGGCTGTTCAGATCCGCACGATTTCTTAGAAAACTGCAACAGGTCTCTCAACTCGAACTATCCTAAAACTTGTTAATTTGCCTGTTAACGTTTCAGGTTCCAGTTCACAGGTAGCTGACCCAATCGAATATCGACCAGGGTGGTCGCATTTTTTCACTGCCTCAAGGTAACCGCTAGTTTTCTACAGCGTGATGTCTAGGATTCATTAGGATCATCATTTTCGGCGGCCACGGCTCGGGTTTACTTGTGACCGTGGGTTCCTCTTGACTTGCCTGGTGGGCCGAGTAGCTAGGAGGGTGCAAGGAGGACGCCAGTCCCACTCTACCATGGCTCGAGTCACCACTGTTTTGTCGTGCTCGTTTCTTTCTATTTGAATGTACAATTGGTTCCATCTTTATTTTAGTATAGGTGTTTCTTTATTTAAATACACTGAATGTTCTTTTGGATATCTTTCTCATTCAAGAAAGGTAGAATAAATGGTGCTTTATTTGAAAGGGAAAGGAATTAGCTTTTCTCTACTTCAATGCACAGAATAATGCCACACCTTAAAATACGAACCTAAAATAACCTCGGAGCATGAAAACCAGTGTTTTATAACGATTTGACTGAGGACAAAGAGAAAAGTGACGAGAAAATTCCAGCAATCTTGTGAATACAAATAGAGCTAACAAGTGCGAGGCAACAACTAGTTATCAAGGGTACAAGAATTTACATGACAACACTACTGCTACTTCCAAGGAGGCAAGAGTAAATTAACTATAGATGAGGTGAACAAATATGAAGAAGATCTAGAAGACCATTATGGCAGCGATTAAGCTGCAACGAAATAATTTCCTGAATCGAAGATCCAACCAAGAAAAAGTGAAGATCCCAGAAAATGGGAATTAGGCATGGCGTATGAAAAAAGAAAATAATCCTCGAATTTTATTGTGTTGTGCTGAAGGATAGATCGAACAGCCGAATTTGTGAATAATATTGACATCGCATGAATTTTCAAGAACTTCTCATCTCATCTGAGATCATTAAAGTATTCTGATAAATCGCATGAACAGAAATGATTGCGATGGTCTGGAATGAAGGGCCCTTAGAAACTGAGAGGGATATTACGCGTCAACTGTAGCCTTCTTTCATTCTTGCTGCTACATGCAGATATCGAGAATCTTGTCAGGCCTCATAAAAACAGGAGCGTCTCTGCAAATCAGCTAATTAAAATGACCTCGTGAGCCTGTGTGTATGATATTGCTGTTACACAATACTACTGAATAGAGGGTGAATATATTTAGATGCCTCTTAAAATATTATAAGCTAACAATTTGAATGTAAATTAAAATGAATCAAATCTTTGAATCTGTCTAAGAGTTAACACTTATACCTACTGGCTCATGTCGAAATCGATAATGGAATAAGTCAACCTGATTTCTGTAAAAGTGATTTTACCATTCCTGTGGAAACACTTTGCTATGATATGATACTAGAATATGGTATTTATAAACCATGTAGTAAAGTTTTCAGGATAATTCTAGATTTCTAGATTATTCGAAAAAAATACCGGGTTTGAAGGATGATCGGTATTCGGAAATATACTTTATGAAATAAAAATAACTTTGCTACTTTGTTAGAAAGACGAGTGTAGTCGCGTACGCTAAAGGGATAGAGGGGAAGTTATTTAAAGACCCTCGAACTCATAAAAGGAAGAGAGTATAAACAAGTATTCTAATATAGTTAGGAAGGCGAAACTAAATTTAATCTTAGGGTGAAAGCAGTATGCATGTAACTCGAAGATTTTGTGGTTATCAGAAGTACATGGCTTGATCTGTTTACTTATCCTTCCAACAAATAAGCGAAGAGAGCGTTTGTATGTTTGAAAACTGTTCTGGATCGAGGAGAATCATGCTTTTACTATATTTATTCCCTCATAGCATATGCAGTATAGGCCAAAAGTTTGAATACACCTCAGAAAAATATAACTTTTCTGCGATACCATTCGGCACTCGATTGATCGGATTTAATTTCATGTTCCAACAAGGCAACGCCCAAAACATTCTCTTAGTTTTTGTAATGATTATTTACAACCTCAACAAAGTGGCGATGTGCTCAAAGTATTATGAGTAGCCGCTTTAGTCTCAAGAATCGAACCCAATCGAGCTACTGTGGGATGAACTTGACCGATGTGTGCGAGACTCAAAACGAACAAGCTTAACAGGTGTCTGGGATTGTTAAAAAGACGCGTGGTACAATATAGATTCTCAAACATTAAAAAAAAGCTTCATTGTTTCAAATCTTGCACTCTTCGGTCAAGTTCATCCCACAGCAGCTAGATAGAATTCAAGACTGAAGACTGATGCATATACTTAAATATTTTGAGCACACCTCCACGTTGATTACGCTCTAAATAAGCACTACGTTAACGAGGAGTCTGTTTTGAGTTGTTGCCTTGTTGGAAAATGAAATTAGATCCGATCAATCGAGTGTCAGATGGTATTGCGGAGAAATGTTTTTTTTCCCAGGTGTATTCAAACTTTTGGCCTGCACTGTATATGCATAATTACTTCTTTGGACTAGGTCAGAGCTAAAGACAAATTTCCAAATAAATGATATAACACCGAATTCATTTTTGTCATCATTCTTCTGAACCGCGTTCCTTTTTAAATACTCAAACTCTAAAACTTTTCAACAGATGCTGAGTGCAAGGTGCTCGTGTGCTACCCGGACACTCGATACTTAACTAAACAGAAAATTAAATTGACACGTAAACGAGATTTTTGCACTCGACTACTCGGCCCTTTCAAGAGTAATGGTAGAGGGCATAAAAAAGCTTCTCTAGGAAATTTCTCATTGGGTCTAAGTCTCTCACTCGCAAATAAGAAAATCTAACAGATTGATTTACAATGGCGGGCCAGATGCATTTAGGAAAACGTATTCAGGAGAGCCCAGGCGATAGCTAGTGTGAATAATTAGAGTAGCACACGACAGAAAGACGCCATTCTATCCTTGAAAAGATTGTCAATATTTTGCACTTAAAACGAATAATAGATACACAATACGAATACGATACGAATACCAAAATACAGGTAGTTTTCACTCTGTGTAACTTTTGTAAGATTCAATGGCTTGAAAATCGAAGAAAGAAATAATTGAAAACTCTAATGAGGTCAATTTATTTTTAATACATTAAAAATTGCGACGTCCTTTTGACGTATGAGGTGAGCATGGAGGCATTATTACAGTAAAAGCGTGACGACAATTTGCGAAAAATATTTTCACATTTGAATAAAAAAATTGCAGCAGTAACAAGATAAAGGGCCTAATGAGGAAGACAATGCCTGATTATTCCACAGTAAAATATGAATCGGAAAACAATGAAAATAATAAGAAACGAAGAACGCAAGCGTTTAGTTATTGCAGTAGGATTTATGAATTGATTCCCAGTGGGTCGATTCTGTTTTTTTGACCATACGAAACTGTCGGATCATTATCAAATAAATTGCTACATACTCATCATATTGGGAAGGTATTGGTTTCATGTGAACATTACCTTTCGCAGAATCTATGAAATCCCCACGTTTTGAGACCTCCTGATTTCGAAAAAGTAGTTTTTACGTTGCTGCCTGTCTGTCTGTTGTCGTCGTCCTCTATATACTCGATAACTTTCGAAAGAATGATCATATTAGATTGTGCTTTGTCACACTTTTTGGAAACCGGAAAAGAAAAGAAGAGTTCGTTAACCAGCTATTTTGGTTGAAAAATCAAAGAGTGGGAGCATTTTGAACATATTTTGGACTTTTCTTCCAAGACTCAAAAATTGTAAGTACAATTTCTTGTAGCACGTAAAAAGTGAAACAATTTATCCTCATCATTTTTTTTCGATAAAAAAAAAATTGTAAGCGTTTGGTATTTTCAAAATTCAAAAATATAAAAGAAAATGAGAATTTTGTAGCCAAATAGCGCAAGATATGAAAAAAAGCTTAAAGAAAAAAATGTTTCTTATTGAGAGCCCTCCAGGACTTTACAACTTTTCAAGTTGTCTCGAAAAATAAAAAATTCAAATTTTGGTTGCACAAAAAATTATGAGAAATAGAAAGATTCATTTCTTGGTCAAACTATGCAAGGTACGGGAAAATATAAATGAACAAAACTTGTGCACGAAAAAAAGATCTACAAATTTGGTAAAATTAACTTTTTCATAGGACAAGTAGTTTTCGCTTCATTTACAAAAAACCAGAAAATGAATTCATTTCAATCCGGAAAAATAACTATAAAAATGAATTAATAAAATTTTTGAGAAATGACTAATGCTAACACAGAAGATTGATAGAAAAAAGTTATTCACCCGACAAATATATGTAAATTTTTTATAATTTCTCCCATTGGACGCGTAGTCCGGATTAATTTAAGATGTTGATTTTAGTCGAATACTGGTCAAGGAATCATTTTAGAGAAATGAAAAAAAATCCGCCACGGCCCGGATTTGAACCGGTATCGCCACTTTATATGAGTGGGGCTTTGACCAATTTAGCTACCGGGACACACGGAGATACTCTCTCATTTCTCGTATCACTACAGGAGAACGTGGGCCTGCGTCACTATCCTGTGTGACTCTAGTTTGAGTCTATTCTGAATTAATAACCGAATCTGATTACAATGTAGAATGATTGAATGTAGATGTTATTTGTCGACCAGGGTATTTAATTAGTTAATTTAGGATGTTAATTTTTGTCGATTTTTGGTCAAGGAATTATTTTGGAGAAGTGAGAAAAAATCTGCCGCGGCCCGGATTTGAACCGGGATCGCCACTTTACATGAGAAGGGCTCTATCCAATTTTTCTACCAGGGCACACGGAGATACTCTCTCATTTCTCGTATTACTACAGGAGAACGCGGGTCTGCGTCACAATCCTATGTGACTCTAGATTGAGTCTATTCTGAATTAATAACCGAATCTGATCCTTGACTAGTAATCGACAAAAATTAACATCTTAAATTAATTAATTAATTACCCTGGTCGACAAATAACATCTACATTCAATCATTCTACATTGTAATGAGATTCGGTTAATAATTCAGAATAGACCCAATCTAGAGACACACAGGATAGTGACGCAGACCCGCGTTCTCCTGTAGTAATACGAGAAATGAGAGAGTATCTCCGTGTGCTCCGGTAGCTAAATTGGTTAGAGCCCCACTCATGCAAAGTGGCGTTCCCGGTTCAAATCCGGGCCGCGGAAGATTTTTTCTCATTTCTCTTAAATAATTCCTTGACCAGTAATCGACAAAATTAATATATTAAATTAATTAATTAATTACCCTGGTCGACAAATAACATCTACATTCAATCATTCTACATTGTAATCAGATTGGGTTATTAATTCAGAATAGATTAAATCTAGAGTGACACAGGATAGTGACGCAGATCCGCGTTCTCTTGTAGTAATAAGAGAAATGAGAGAGTATCTCCGTGTGCCCCGGTAGCTAAATTGGTTAGAGCCCCACTCATGTAACGTGGCAATCCCGGTTCAAACCCGGATCACGGCGTAGTTTTTGTTTCAATCGTAAAAAATAAAATTTAAAATTTAAAAATTGAATTTCCAGAAAAACTACACAACATGTGAAAAAAATCAGGCAACAAAACTTCTCTACCGCTTTGGACAAACCATGATCGAGTGCGCAGCACGAGGCAAGCGATGAGAATGTATTTGTTGAAGCCGGAGAAGCTCTAACAAGAGAGAATGCACACTCATCAAAACAAAGTAGTCGACATTTCGCTTTTGAGTTTCAAAAGCTTTTTAAACAACTGTAGGGAGGTACAAAGGTCGAGACGTAGCGCGGGGTGAGATTACCATCAAGCTCGGAGCGCGAGATCCGAAAGACGCGCGCCCCAGGGGCGCTCAAGTTTGCGAACGAAGCGAGCCGCGCGAGAAGCGCGCAATGAGATTGTGTCCGTGCAGCGGACAGATTTTTTTAATATAAAGTAGCAACCTTACTGCAGTCCTTATATAAAAAGCAAATCGAGAATGGGTTAGGAATTTCAAACAATAATCTTCTTTTCAGATGTTCGATGATATGATCTTTGCCTTTTTCTCTTTGGAAATGACAATAAAGATAGTAGCGATGGGATTATATGGCAAAATGACTTACCTGGCTGACTCTTGGAACAGATTAGATTTCTTCATCGTAGCAGCTGGGTATGTATCAAGACATCTAGAACATGCATTCCAAATCCAAGTTTTTTCGAAAACATGGAAATAGTATTATTCTTGGAATCATTATTGTGACATGGGATTAAAAAAGAAACTTTGAAGCAAAAACCGAAATTGGGATTTTTACTAATTTCTCCTATTTTTGAGCTGTTTTATCGAACTGCGCAGTCAGAATGAAAATATTCCCATTAATTACTTAGTTATAATGCATGAAAGTTGAACGTGCAGAGCTCGTCGAAGCTCGCTGTCGGGACTTTTCAGCTCACCATGAACATTTCTTGGTTTGGTACTGAGCTCCCTCTTCTCATCCCATGTCACATATGTTCATCCACTTAAAAGTTCAGAATTGCGCAGTAGAAAATCTTAAACCAAAACCTTACAACGGCGAAAGCAGATTTACTACGAGCGGTCTACAAAATAATTGAACTCTGTTTTTCATGAGACAAATGCAGAGGAATTTCGATACGGTATCGTTCGATTTCTAATTTATTACGCGTTGCTCATTTAATCAGCTCAATCTTTACAAAACCTTGTTGGAAAGGGACCGCTGATCAACTCCTGTAACATCTGCCAGAAGAAGAGGGTTTTACAAAGCCTTTATAAACTCTTTATAAATAAGAATGTTCACACATCTTAATTATAATGATTGTTGACTCTGTCTGCTGGCGTTCTACCAACATATTCTAGAGGAATCGCATGTCAACCGCGTTTACTCAACTTCTATCCTTCCCTTGATACGCCCGTCTTGCTGTCATACAGCGCATTGTGTGAAAGCACATTAATATTTTTAGCCTTGCTTATCAGGATCTCACTTTTAGTACTGAATCTTGAGCTGCCAATTATAATTATAATTATAAGATAATTATCTTTATGCCCTTATATTTACGACTAGAGATCTAGAGAATTTTACTTTAGCAGTTGAACTTTCAGGATATATGAGGTCATCAACCTAATCAAGCCTCTATTCATTTGAGACAGTGTTGCAGACTGTTTTCTCAGCACCATTTTTCGAACACAATCACGTTTGTTCTATTCAAGTGAATTTTGAATCTCATCAGTGCCAGACTGGCCAGGTCGGCGAATCGGCATTCGCCGACCAGAAAGGGCCGAGTCGAGAAGGAAAGGGGAAGGTACGAGGAGGGTTTTGGGTAAAGTACATGTCTTCGGAGGCCCTTATATACATATCGCCGCGGGCCACCAGATGCCCCAGTCCGTCACTGAATCCCACACACTCTATGCTGATGCTTAGGCTGCTTATAATCTCTTGCAAATCATCGACTGATTCTGCCGCAATGATCGTATCATCTGCAAACGCTAGTCCATGCACTTTTAGCATAAAAAGATCAACATATTTTTCATAAAATAGAGCCTCTTTCAGACAATTTTTTATGCATACGTTTAACATTTGGGGGACATGACGAATTCTCGTTCAACGCTCTGGTTAATCGCAAACCAATCAATTCGTTCTCGACTTACTCTTAAACTCATTCCGCTGCCGCTATATATTGCTTTTGTTGGATTTAAAAATAACCACTTACATCATACTCTATGTCAAACTGAATATCTGATCCGCGCGTAATATCCTTAGCACAAATCCCCGATTCTTGCTCTATATCCAATTCATAATGATTCCCCGTACTTTCTCGAGAGTTTTTTTCAGTGAATTTCCCCCCTGCTTTACTTAATAGGCCGATCGATCATTTTATTCAGCATTTTAGGACATAAACAAGTAATTGTAACAAACAAGGCTGTTTCTTAGAATAAGCCAATAATTTGTTTTCCGTTACTGATCGTTCCTGCTCCCTAAACTGACCTAGTATCCTGTTCGTACCGTCGCGTTGAACACTAACCAAGCCATACGTATTTCTGAATTGGATTATTTTTTCTATAGTAGCACAAGTACGTACAGTATCATCAAAAAGTAAAAAAACGAATGTTCTACATCTCAACTGTCACCATTGACTGGAGCGTAGTACACTTGATCATCTCGGATTGTCAAACTGAACATAAAACGAGAATCAAATTGATTATGTACAAAAAATCATATAAGGACGGTCTGATTATCTAGAGGGTCAATCTGACCCTCTAAATTTTGACCTTCCATTTTTCTCTGTGTAAATATTCTTCTGATTTACACTTCTATTTTTACTCATAATTGGCTAATAGATACCCAATTTTCGACACGGTGCTTTGCTCTCTCATGCATGATCAGACGGACTCCTTGGCTACATTGTAATTGGTCTTCTTCAGATCATCTACACTTCTAGCATTCCGAACATCCAGTCTCCATTCATCGTTTTACATTTTTCTGGGGGCGCCTCTCATCGGAAAAATGTTCTAATCCTGTCAAAAGCCAAAGTGATACTTGTATTATTCATTAGGTAAGGTATCCAGCAAACTATCAAGACCCTTCAACACTTTAACACGAAGAAATTTCTTTGGGAAACTTCTTAGAGCATAATTTGCTCCTCATGAGCAAAATGAAACATAATAACTCTTAGTCAATTTGTGGAGTCAATCTTTGGTTTTTCATATGAGACAAAATAATTGCCTAATCTTCTTGATTTTCCGTCAACGAAAGATTTATTTATCCATCATGTTGGCGGCAACCAGGCTTGATGGAAATTAAGAAACGAATCTTTGACGGGCTAGTCGGCTATTTGAAGGATCGACTCGACGATGGCTTTCTGAGTTGGTGCGATGCAAAAATTACAACTTATCGCAAAGGTTACATGGCACGCTCACACTCTGTGGTGCCAGAAACACCCAGAGCTTGTACACCTCCTGCATCGATTGTTACGAAACCGTGCTATCAACCTTTCACGAATAGAAAACATGTGCGGAAGGATCTTCCTGTCTCTGCAAGAACAAGCGGCAGATGCAGGAGAGGAAACGAAATTGACTAAGGTGTCGCTAGAGAACTTCCTAAAGATTGTGATATTGCAGCTGTTTAGTCATAGGTGCCAACACGTCGATAATCCATGGCGCTTTATATTCTTAATCATTATGGTGCTAGTGTTTGCGACTCTTATCTTTAACTGTTACACGTGACAAGAACTCTCACCCACGCAAAGGAGGTATGGTATGGAGGCTTCCTTCTGCTCGACTACTGAGTGCTGTGGGCAGTTTGGGGGAGTTCACTTTCCCTACTGAGTTCGGTGACTCAAGAATCCAGGAATTCTCTAAGTAACAGAAAGTTAATTTTTTGATCTTTCGAAACTCCTGCAGATCCTGCTGATATCTAAAATCCAAGTCGACTGATTTCTTCGGGCTCTAAAATTGTCTTGAGGTGAAATAAAGGAATATTTCCTTCCTCTGGCTTTTGGTCCATTCATGTAATAAAAATGAATAAAATAATCAGTATTCTGGAGCCATGTGATCCTTAGAAAATTATCGATTCTATATTGCCCGGTTTTTCTCGAAAATATTTAGTCTCAATAACTGGATGAATTATAAAGCACATGCTAACGGACGTCCTCGAAATCTTCTTTTGTTGCATAATCGAAAAAATGTATTTTGCTGAATGTTGTTAAAGTATGTGTATTTGGGGTTATGTGTGTTAAACCTTCCCATAACTTTACTCCTAAAGTGCACCATATTTGTGGCCAAAAATTTAGGACTAGCGGAATTAAATAAATTTTTGGTATAAATTTTCGGAAAGAAGACTTCCGGGACGTCCGTTAGCCAATTATTATGCTTCTCCGAATTTATTATCATTACTTTTTTTTACTATGGTGGGAAAAACGGGGGAAACTGGACCTGATTGATCATTTGCCAAAGTATCACATGGCCTTAAGAATAAAAAATGAAATCCTCTGCATTTGCTCAGCTTCATACAGTGAGACTCATTAGGAATAGAAAATCAATGTAAAACTATAGGAAAAAAGTTTCAGTAAAATGCCTACATTAGGAAAATTGCGAATACCTTTTATAAGAGTAAACTTAAATAAGAACATCGAATTCATGATTGCTTAGGCTGGTTGCTTCGTGCAGCGTGTCACATATATCTGTATAAATATACGTAAATATTTGTTAAACAGCGACCACAGGGTCTCTCTGAAAGTGACTGCCATTCAGGTAAATGACCCTCGTACGTTTTAACGACGAACTGGTGTCACAAGATTCTTTTAGTAACCCCCCCCCACCCCCCGCCCACCACCCCCACACGGCTCCCGCAGCGCC
>WSXT02216103.1:0-32560 GCA_011762715.2 Neuroterus valhalla | reverse complement strand
ATCCGTTGAAAATTCAATATGTGAAATTTCAGACGATTCTAATACTTTCTCAATCATAAATGATGAGAATGTAAAAAAGAACCGATTGTGCTTTCTGTATTCTTTGCCTTGTAAAAACGCATTTACAAAACGAAAGTATCGCTTGCTCTTGCGTTTGTAATGGCTTTGTAGATCTGTTCTCTTTGTCTTGTAATTTTACCTTTTCGCGAATACTTGAACCCTTAAGTCCATTTTCTTAAAGAAATTGTATGAAAAGTCGATTGTTTTCCGAAAAATGTGAAAGAGCACATTCTTGTACCCAAACAGTGTACCTATATTATTGAAAATTCCATCCGATATTAGAGCTCTTTGGGCAGATAGCTTTTCTCGATTTTCTCAGTTCGAGTCAGATTGGACCTCTGTATCTTTTTAGTGTGTACGGCAGTGACGCACACTCAAAATTCAATCGATCAACCATCTTCCTTTCTGAGAATGTATAGTTTCAGATGTTTCAGTTTAAGCATAATTTAGGATTGGATGCTTGCTATTTAATATTTGCTGCTATCAAATGTGATTAAATCAAATTTCTATTTTCAAAACACACAATTTTTAACCAAATGATGAAATATCAATAAATTTATTCAAATTGTGAATTTCACATAAATTTCAAACGCTTTGAATTTTTTATTGTCTAATTAAATGCTTTCAAACCAAGTTCATGAGCCCGAAAATAGACTTAATTTCAAATTATTCAAATCTGAACACTTCAAACTTACAATTACTTATCTATGAAGGTTTGAAAATTGAAAAAATACGACTGGAATATATGAATTGAATCATTTTCAATGGTCGACTTTAAACTTGCTTGATTTCAAATGTTTTTGACTTGAAAATTGTCGAACAATAAGTGTTGAAAATTAATGAAGTACAATTTTGAAAGATTTTTTCTTTGAAAAGAAAAAAGAATCGAAATTGCACAATATTATCATAAATCATGAAAATGGACAAAACATAGACGGCAACATAAATTATTTGAAATTAGGAGTTGACCCCAAATTATTCGATGAATCATCAATTCAAATAAATACACTTTGCAATAATTTGACACCAGCAATGAGGTCAGTAACATTTATAGAAATCTCTTGAAATGATGAGGTAAGCCAAAATAAAATGCGACATTGGGTATAAAATGAAATTAATTAAATGCAAGTTGAATTCATAACAGATTATAAAAATGAGAATGTAAGAATCTCACCATTGTCATTCGTCGGTTGTAGAATTTTGTGAGACTCCGTGAGTTCAATAACTCTCCTACTGATATCCAAGGCTCTCCTAATGTCTCCCGAAACTGCAGCAACTTTACCAGCCAATAATTTTATAGCGTTCGGAGCAAAAACCTCCATAACGTTTGCTTCTTTAAGCCTCTCTACAATAATATTCTCTATTTGTTGCTTCGAGTAAGAAGCAAAGTGCAATAACTTCGGTTTCAATTCGCATTTCGCGTTCAATCTCGGCAACGTTCTGTCCGTCAAATCCAAGGAATTGGCTATTCCGATTAGAACAAGCTTCGATTTTGGATTTGATGGCCATTCGAAAATCGAATAGAGAACGGTCTGATTCTTAGTCTCCAACTGATCAATTTCATCCAGGACTAAAAGTAGCATCTTGTGTCGAGTCATCAAGTACTTTTCTATGATCGCTTTACTACACTTCGTGGATTTTGGTACCGGCAGCTTTAACTCCTGAATAATCTTCGAATAGATTGCACTTGCTGATTTCATAGCCGTACAGTTGATATAAACGGTTTTGAAAGAGGATCTGTATTCGGACTTTGCCATGATTGTAGATAAAGAAGCAGTTTTCCCTGTGCCCGGTGGTCCGGAAACATAAAGTGAACCTGAAGACCCTTCATTTAAGTGCTCTTGAAGAAAGTTTTCCAACTGTAATAATTCTGTTTCTCTTCCGGGTAAACTTTCAGGAATTGAGCTGTGCAAAGCTTTTCGAGCATCGCAGTATTTATTGGGAGTGAATAACTTTTTAGGAGTAAATTTGCTTCCCGTCTCAGGAGATTCCAAATTGAGGTGGCCTATGAGCGTCGATGGAGTCGCGGGTGATGTATGTTTTCTCTGTTTTGGAGGAGATGCATCCGTATCTAAAATTTAATACATTCAAGTCTTCACCCAAAATTTTGAAGTATTTTAAAAACTTTCTTGAAATGGAATGAATTCAATAAAAAGAGAAACTCTTGGCACTAAAATGATGAACGTGAAATTTTCCAGGGGGTATCCTGAAAAACACGGCAGTGGCTACGTGTACCGAAACTTCGGTACGAAGGCCAGATTTTTTCGGCACACATAGACACTGACAAAAATAAATAAGATAAAGTTTTCAGAAATTTAAAGAAATGTAGGAGAATCATGAAACTTGAACAAGCGAATTTTACAAAAATGAATATTTGATTTATTATTGAGAAATATTACAAAATTATTCCACATAAAAAAATTACTCATCTGCAAAAAAGACTTCCCTCCATAAAATCAATACAAACTCACCATCAATTCTGGATTTTCGTCCAAATTTCGAAGTCCTAGGAGTGGAAACCGTTTTCGCCCCTTTGAAGCACTTCTCAACGTTTTCTGTATCTGAATCTGATTCAGATTCACTGCTGCTCAAAACCATTAGTTTTTTTGTCGTGGGTGTGTAAGATAAATTTGGAGTGCTTCTGAGCGAAGCATTTATAAAACATTCTTGCTTTGGAGTATTGTCTTTTGAAGAATAGAACGAACATTGCTTTCTGATGTTAAAGGGGATTGTCGTTTGGATACTCATATTATCGAGACTCTGAAGGATATGCTTTCTTATAAAATAATTACACTGTTGCACTTGTTTAAATGTTCAACTTGTGTCACTTCGTAACCGAAATTATTCGTCAGAAACCTGATAAGCAATATATAAGTTTATCATCACTAAACTGTAATTATGATCCTGATGTCCGAATAAAATTCAACCATAGTCCTAATACTAATCAAGATCAACTGTTGCGCGCGTACAATATACAAGTCCCTTTAAGCGCGGGAAAACCATCGAATGTGGAAATGAACCAACAGATGATCAGATTATAGCGCGAAAAACATCAGATTCAAATTTCAAAGAATGGATAATAAGTTTTCATTAATAATATTTCTCTGGAATATAAAAAATTGCTATATAATCACAAAATAGGTAAATTTGACTAATATCAGTAGATTAAGAAGTGTTAGTTATTTCTTTTTAACTTGAAAATTAGACATGTTGTGCAGTAAAGCAAAACGTAGGAAACGGAAATAAACCGGAAGCTCCGTTCTGCGACAGCTCTACCCCTTCCATGAGGGACAAGATATCCGGAATAACGTCAGATCCCTCTTCCATATTGGTTTCAGAAGAGACCGGACTTTCCAGATCCACACGGATCAGAAATCCATCGAAATCGGAGACTACTAGAGCGATCTAGTTTTCTCTCTACCTCAAACATGAGAGCAAAGGTACGTTTTTAAGTCTACTTATATTTTCAATTCATATTTTCAATTTCTTTAGTGTTTATTGACATTTGGAAAAACCGCGTACCGGAAAAGTTATTTACCAAATATTTGCCTCATTTCGTGCTTTTGTCATTATAATAATTTTGAAACTACTTCAAAGTGGGAACAATTTGTTAACTTCTGCGTTTTTAACTGTTCTTTCCATTTATATTCATGTATTTATTTGATATTTTTTCATTCGTTTGCAAACGTGACAGTGAAGTGCTATTGAGTGTTTCACGTGGTCTCTCAGTCAGATTTTGCTATAATTGATTAATACTTTTTCTAAATATTACAGTGGCGTAAAAAGAGGATGCGGAGGCTAAAGCGGAAAAGGAGGAAGATGCGTGCGAGGTCGAAGTAGATACCAATTCCTCTTCTGTAAGTACAATTTATCATGTCTTGATTAATATGCACATTTTAAAAAGCTTCTAGAGATTGTACTCGTCGTGACTAGTTTTTATAGTATTCCAGAAAAATATTTCGATCTATTTTGCACGTGGCATAAGAAAAAGTTAGGTTATGTTCTTATCACTTTTTTTGTTTGCTCTCTTATGCAAAAGGTGAACTAAGTGATTGATATTGGCAAATTTCTGAAAAAATTTTTCTCATTGTTTCTTTCTGTAATGTCCTCCGTAAGTTGTAAACGTGGTTATGTTGCAAAATTTTATTTTATTTTTCGTATGAAAACTGTTCTTATCATGAATGCGCTTGTGTAAAGAAATCTGGTAAGAATTAGGTTATTCTGATTATCATTATGAAAGTTGACTCGTGACTCTGCTATTTGCATGAAATTTTGTTCAAATATGAGGCCGTAATGTATAATGTTTTTATCAATCTTATGAAATTTTACAATTTACTACTGTTTGAACAAAAAAGTATTTTTTCTTTCCCAAAAATTTGACGCGTGGTAGAGTTCAATAATATTCAACTTTTCCACGTGTCAAATTCAACTTCTCCAAGTTAAATTAATTTGTGTTTTAGTCCCCACTCAACCTTTGTAGCTATTTATGTATATGTGTTTTACTTCAAAGAAAATTAGGAACATTTTTTCCAAAAGCGATTGATGAGTTCATTTCTAGTTTTTTGGAGTTTCCTTCCTCGGCGATTAATTTTTTTCGTGATATGCTTAATGTGCGACTTGCAAATTCTTATCTGTACAAATTAATGATTGAAGCAAGTCAGAATTGCTATTTTACATAAAAACTTCTTTCTGTTTCAGGTAAGGGAATTTCACGAGTTCCTCCTTCAACAATTATTATCCGATAAGCGAAGCGGGCAGCCTTCAATTCCCTACATACTATAACATCATTTGTATGAAGACAAATTTTTTACAGAAGAACTTGTTCAATTTAATAAATTGACCGTGGAAAATAAATGTATATTTCTTTGTACTACAAAATTGCACCTTGTATTATGTCCCCCTCTTCAATTATAGATTTACTGCACCTGCCGAAAAAAATTTTTAATTCAAATTTGATTAGAATAGAATTTTAGATAGACATTAATTTTTCAATATTAAGAATTTTGAGCTGGAGGTGAAAAAAGCTGCTAGTACACAATCAGTTGAGAGTTTGGTCAGGCTTAAAAGTCCTAAATATTTTGGAACCCCCTATTGGGAAATAGCATAGATTTCAGCCTTGGAGCCATAGTTTCTTTAACGAATCCGAAGTCATTAAACAGAAATTTGTTGATTAGGTCATATTAGCTGCAGGCTGCATTTTTTATTGAAACCCCTGTCGCCAATTTTGTCAGCAGAAAGAGCTGCCGTCAATGATGCGACATAAAAATTGAGGTTAAGTTGTATGAGTGGGTGATATAATGAAATAAAATAAAGGTGCGCTAATTTGGTAATAGAATCACTGATAATGAAGACAGTATTTATTTTTGTAGAGTTCAGTTAACCAGTGTAGCCAACAGAAAGAGGCGCTCTACCAACAAAATGGCATGAAAATACATTGCATGTAGGTATAGTCAAATTTGGGTATAGTGATGAGAAGATGTTGAGGCGCATTTCAAAATCGTTATTTTGTGCAGGAAAAGGGTTGTATAAATCTTCTGATACATGCTCTTGTAAAATAGTACAGTTTGAAACATTTTCCAATATGAGGACATTCTGCAGCAAGAATCTTCGTGGAAAAATAATAGATAATGATACTGAAAAGGACGAACCTGAACATAACCCTACTTACACTGTTAGTCAAAAATACAAAGTTTTCAAAGACGAAGATTCTCCGGTTGTTTTTGACGTTGATGAAGAAAGAAATAGAATAAATCTTGCTGAACTTAATATCGATGAAGAAGAAGTGGATCCCTATGCTGGTATAAACCTAACACGTGAGTAAACATCTTCATACATTTATGGGAATGTTTATACTTGCTGAAAAAGAGTGTTTTCTTATTTAATTCCCAATTATTTATTATTTTTATAGTGCGAAAGTCATATTTTGTAACTTCTAATCATTTTTTAATAATTGTTTAAAATGCTTTTACAGTTCAACGGGAATAAAGACAAAATAAGATATATCAGTGAAATTAAATAAACGAGTGGCATATTATAGTCATTGAAGAATTTCTCCATAAATCGTAGGGCTTGTGCAACTAAATATTTGTGAAATTTTTCCTCATTTTTCAGCGTAACAGAATATACTTATGTATTAACTTTCAATTAAACTGCAGGTGGTGTCACTGGCGTGTTCGAAATCGAAGATTTGATTGAAGTCTTGAAAAAGGATAATGCAAAAGATATCTTCGTAGCTTCTGTACCACCCGAATATGCATACGTAGACTATCTTGTCGTAGTAACGGCAAAGTCAGCCAGGCATATGACCGCTCTGGCTACTTTCGTACGTAAAGTCTACAAATTAAAAAGACATCCTGGAGACGTAATTCCCAAGATTGAGGGAGAGAATTCGAAAGATTGGGTCGCTTTGGATTTAGGTATAATCTATTTAAACATATAAATAATATATTATTTAATGCAGTAAATAAAAGGTTTCACAAAACTGCAGTATGCCCATTAACCTTGGTAAAAATGTACATAAAAGTCTGAACTGTCCGTGTAGTTATAGAGCTTAACATACGTAATGTCCGTACGCTTAGCCCGGTCGTGTATCCAGAGCTAAAAATACGAACAGTCCGGACATTGAGCCTCGGCCGTTCATGAATAAGAATTAACTTTTATGAACTAGTTATATCTTTTCAGGAAATATCGCACTTCACATATTTTCTAAGAATACCAGACAAATTTTCGATTTGGAAAGTTTATGGGCAGTCGGTGCAAAGTACGATGACCACGTGAATAGACCAGATCCACAATCAGAAGTATTCGAAAGATATGATGCTTTCTTGCAAGGCTTAAAACCAGCCGAAGGTTAGATTGTATGTAAATTATATTGAATAATTAGATTGTTGAATAGTTAGATTGATGTAAATAAAATATTTTGTAAGCATATCTCTTTTATTTGATCCAGCAAAGAGTTGATTTTCCATCTTTATTCCTGCTCAAGTGAAGTTTGCGTACCATTCTATATGGTGTACAAAGGTATGACAAAATTCAATTACAAGTTTTCCATAGATAAAAACAAAAATCCTTTTACTATCGAAAATGCTGCAAAAGTTAAAAACATGAATTCACATCTATTTAATCTTGGCTCATAAATAATTTCACATAGTTTCTGTAGAATCTATAATCTGTAGAGAATCCTAGCTCTTGCTGTATTCAAATTTGGCGCCTCATTGCTTATCGCTCAAAAATTTGGAAAGTTCGATTTTTCTGTAGTGTTCACTCATGGAGAAGAATATTAATCACACGGAAAAATTAATTATTTATATGAATTTTCTTCTGTTTTTATGATAAAATGTGTACCATTGAAGAAAGCAACTATATGAGCAGAAATTGCGTACAATGTCAAAAGAAAATAAGACTGCAGCGAGGGATTAGGTTATCTTTTGATTACAGTAGTTGGTCAACGATCATCTGACACGACTCGCACGCATCCCTATTGTCGCTTGTCCCTTTTATTCTGCCATTCCCTCTCTCACTCCATTCGTTTTTTTCTATAAAAATCCTCGAATGATTACTCCATCTCCGTCCTTCTGGAGTCATAAATCGGAGCAGTAGTCAAGTAGTGCAGTACAGACCACTAATCGTTCATACATAGTTGGAAACAAGCGTGCTTTTCATCGAAAATAAAAGCATTCGTGTATCTTTATCTAGTAGTTTTCTCACAGAGTGAAAGACGTCATTAAAATTTTTTAGAGTGTTTCTATCACTGCAGTTTCGGCATTGTGATTGTGCTCCGATTGCACAATTTCTTTTCTTGATTTGGTGTTACTAGTCTATAGAGTCTAGTCGTTCCAAATGAAGAATCTTGAGCATCGACAATCAGCTCAGTGACTAATAGTGCTTTATGAATAAATTAACTAATGTCAGACTGAAAAAGACCAATTTTGGAAATCGAATCTCAAAGTAAACCAAGAGTAAGTACATTTAGAAAATTCAAACTTATTTATTGCCAAGAAAAGGTTAAATTCTGAAGCATTGTTCAATACATGTCTGGCACATTTGATTTTAAACATAAAATTTTATAATTATAATAAATATAATTTCATACGTATTAAATTTAAATAAAATTATATGATACAGGATTGTGTATAAAATTACTAATTTTTTCTTATCTGTTCTGAAAAACCCGTTGCGTGCCCTGGAAATAGAGTTTTACTCCAGAATGCGAGAGGCCGAAAAACTTGCATGGAATGCACTAAAAGAAAAGACCATCTGGATTCACAATTTCAAAAAATAATATCATCATTGATGATCAGAACAGGAGAGAAAAGGTTCTCTTGAGCATGACTGGGGAAACGGATTCCGTATGCCGGGAGAGGCCAACTCGCTGTCTGAACGTTCCTCTCAAATCGACAGAGCAAATTTATTTAGTGTTTCTAATTCCAACACTTGTGAACTGCATCCTATACGTTCTTAATTTTTCTGCGGATTTGGTGGTTGCTGTGCAGCATTTTCGAGAGGGAAATCCGATATGGGGATTCAGTACTATAGGCTTGATATATTTACCTGCAATTGTATATTTTGTTTTGACGGTTTCAAGACCAGATTGGTGGATGACAGATGATGATAAGGTGTCAAAAGGTGCCTTTGCGTGGTTTGGACTTCAAATCTGTCATCTCGTCGCCTTTCCTCTCTTCGCTCTCTATAGGTAAAGTACTTTTCATTCAAGCTTTTTCTTGTTCTCTTTGAGATCTGGACGACTGATTTAAAACATGTTTGATTTCTCAAATTTGATTGAATATGGAAATGTAAGCCACCTAAGCATCGTTCGTGAACGAAAAGAAAAATTCAGCATTTTAGTTTCTGATGAGAAATTCGATATTTTTTATACTCCCCTATTTCATATTATACCATTTAATTTCATGCCTATTAGCTGAAAAAAAATTCAATCTTTATTATCTAACCATGTTGAGGAATTTAATATATTTTCCTAAAAAAAATTTTGAGTCCTACCAAAAATGATTTCCAGAAACATTGAATATAATGTCATTACCGAGGTATTGTTTCTGATCTATTCTTACACTTGACTTCAATAGCTTTTGTCAATATGTCAATCGACCTCCTATTATCTTTCATATTCACTGAGTGTTATCTAGTACATTCAATTTCGATTTACATGTGTTCACAGAATAATGAGTCATTCCCTTTGTCCTTCTTATCGAAAAAATATTTCTGAAACCTAATTTTACAAATTGATTATTTTTGAAACAGGTAATTACAACCAAAAAAAAATGATTTCAGATTTGCCGGATTAATAGTTCTAGTCGTGGATGCAATCAGATTGTCTGGTGTTGAAAGGAAAAAAACCTTGAACTTGGCCTCTGCACCTGCTGCCATGGAATTATACTTTTTCCTTCAGGCTTGGTTCCAGGCTGCACCGCAAGCAGTACTTCAAACTCACTTGCTCTTCAGAGAAAGACTGATTGAACGCACTCCGCAATCTGGTATCTATCTACGATATAAATTATATATTTACTAAACGATTCAAATTCAATCATTCAAACAATGCATAGGGTGTCTTGCGATTCTCAAGAACGAAACTCACAAGTCTTATCCGGGATTTTCGGGTAAAGAAATTCAATTTTTCCATACATCAGTTTAGGAAATGACCGCTCGTTACATGTAAAAAACGATTAACTTCCAAAAATGCAAGGACACTTTATTGCACCTAACCTTTCAACTGCACACAGTACAAAAGTTGGTCTCTTGCATGCAGCCTACAAAATATATAATACAGTCGTAAAAAAGTGCTACAGTTCCCAGTCAACTTATCCGAAAGTCAACTTAAGTGAAGGTCAACTTAAGTGGAAGTTCACTGTATCAGATCTCTTCATATCCTACGGTCACTTTAGCAAGAGATTGACAATCTTTTTTTCGTGAAAGATTGAAGATGAATAAGTAACATAACTGAATTGATTCAATTCCCAAAATTTAAACTTATGAAACTATGGTGAACTTTAACTGACTAAAGTAAAGCTATTTCTCCCACAGAGGCAGTTCAGATACTATGCATTCTCGTCTCTATTGCCGTGATGGCAATGAAAACAATGTCCTTCCAAAGGTACGAAAGTCAACGAGTCTATGGTAGAAAACTACCCTGGGCCTTATGGTTGAAAAAATACAGAATTCAAGTGAGTCCTTTTTTCTAACACCATTATACAAACTCTTATAAATCTGATTCCAAGAACCTCATCAAGCGATGTTCCCGCTAACAAATAATCGACCCAATTTCTTTCAGGAACTTAACAGCCTCGAGGAAAAAACTCCATTGCATGCAGCATCGCCGACCCCAGCCAAAGATTCCAGTCCTTCTCTAGCCGATAATTCCACGAGATCGAACGATGAGCACTCAAATTGCAGAGGATCAGGGTCGCGAGTAATTTTGGAACGGCAGATATCCACGACTCCGCCGCTTCCTCCAAAAAACGCACCTTTAATCCCTCCTCCAACTCCACTTAGGAGAATTACTTCTTTCACACCAATACCCGTTCCTGATATGCCGGCTCCACCGAGGCCAGATTCGATTCTAAATGAGTCTTCGGAAATAGCGAGGTCTAGTTCAACACAAGAAATAGAGGAAAAACCATCGGAAAGACTCTCAACCTTGATAATCCCGAAACGAAAGCAGTCGACGAAAGGACTAGAAGAAGACGAACCTGTTGGAAAGTTTGTCTCTTTCCTTTGGTGGTTTCTTTTTATTTTACCCCGGGTTCTTTCCATCGCTATATTCTTCGAGTCCTTTTCCTTTCACTTGCTTGTTGTCTTAGGTATCCACTATGTTCTCATGCTTGCATACTTGTTTTACTATGCAAAATATCAAGACGCCACGACATTCTTCGTTAATTTGTGGCTAGGCTTGGTCTACATTTTCAGCGTGATTGAATACAGGATAAAATTTAAGTACGCAGACAAATGGCTTATTTCATATTGCACGTTTGTGATGATGCAAAATATAGCTTTGACCCTTGTCTGGTTCTTTTTTGGCGAATGGACAGGATTTTGGTACTACTATGCGTTTTCTATAACATTTATCAGTATGGGACTCTGCATTTCTTCAACGGCTGTTTATCACACGATGTTTAAGCCCGGGAAACGAAGAATTTACGCTACTTGAGAGAGAATGGGAGATACATTTTATGGGGAGAGATTTACATTTAAGTCCTTCGGTGGACGATAATCGACTGAATCAAGTGAGCTCTAAAATATTATTGACTTGTAGATTTTGGAAATGATCCTAAACTTGATAAGAAGTTTCATAGATTCGCTTTGTGCAAAATGAAACGTTGGTGCTGGCTTGGCATTCGCAGTATTTAGGCATTCGGTACATCATTCGTTTATTTATTATCCATTATTCATAATAAAATCTATCCTTTATTTTTTACTTTACAATAGAAAATGAACTACCTTTACAAATGGCTAATTCTGATAACTTATCTTAGTAGTAACAACGACTGCATTCCTGATTAAATGACATTTTGTAGTTTGCATTTTTTTTAAATACGTAACTTTATCGTACTTTGCAGTACTTATATTTATACATCACAAACATCTCGAAATCGTCTTTCATGTGTTGTACTTAGTAAAGAATGGAGTACAGTCATTACTCACTAGGTAATATCATATTTACAGTGTAAGATTTTATGCTCTTTACAATATCGATATCATTCTATAAAATATATGCATTTGTTCTTGACTGGTATTTTACTATTTTACGACTTTGCTGAACTGCATAGTCATCGACGTTTAAAAAAATGGCATTGTATAACGTGTAGCTTTGATTAAATATACAAGGAACTTGGGAGTCTTCGTTTAAAAAGTTTGCGTTTTTCATAAAGTTTAAAACGAAGTGTCACTTCCGTGACTTTCGAAGCATTTTCTTCGAACGTGCGATACAATCACATTGCAAAACGTATTATGAATACGTTTAGGCTTGCCAATAATTTTTGGTGCCTTCTATGTCAGTAATTGTGTAACTGGACATTTCGCAGTCTGAAAACAGATACATGGCACTTTATTTCTCAACTGACCCAACTTTGACAGTTATGTGCCGTGATTGTCTCCAAATTGTAGGAATAAATTTGCTTGACCAACAGTACTTCATACACAATTATATGTACCAGAATTACCACTCTTCTCCAAGTGATGGAAGAGCAAATTCTTGACTGAACACCTATGATGGTAACAAGACTTGTAAACTTGGGGCAGCTGAGAAATAATTTCCCATACCTAGCAATAAATATACAAAATTTCGTTGAGATGCAATGAAAAAAAACTGCTGCTTTTTAATATACGTCGTTGTAAACTTTTAAAGTTCGTGTAAATAAATTTTGTATATATAAGCATTTTGCATTCTTACAAAACCTACTGCCCAGCTCTAAAATAGTAGAGACTAAAAGTTCAACTCATAAGATTTTTGAGTACTGGACTATAAAAACGTAATCCGCGAAGGTAGCGGCGACTGTATGTTAAGGTAATAATTGATTCTATAATAAATAGCTAATGAATCGTAATAAGTAAAGTGAACAAATAAAAGGCAACCCATTGTTGCGTTGAGGTTCTGTTTTTGTTGGTTCAAGACTTTTTCGCTAGTTTTACTGAAGCTGCTGCTCATGTTTTAATGTGGATTATATTTCATTATTTCCTACTTAAATAATCAGCAGTCGGAATTTAAGGCCAGATCCAAGCAGTATCTTAATAGGATTCTACCAATTACAAAGTTAGTAAAAGGTAAATATAATATATAATTTTGACTGCCATTTTAAACCAATGGTGCCTGACCCGGCCAGTATTTATGTAAAATAAATAGGTATGTCTCCATAACATATTCCTCAATACCTCAATCATATGAATAAGCCAAAGTTATGACGCCTTCCATAACATGAATTTTTAAAAAATCCTATAAGGATACTGCTAGAAGCCGACGTTGGATCCGGTCCTAAATCTCGACATCGGTTACGACTTCGTACACTATTAGGATCTGACGGCGGACACTAATAGGAATGATGCCGGATTTTTCAGTAGTGTTTATGATAAAACTATCTTTTGTACATTTTCTCCAGTCCAGTTTCTTAAATAAAAGATCAATTATTTTCCTTAAACGTGTATGTTCGAATCTCTGTGAAGATTACCAAGTTGTGCCTCAAAAAGAATGTCGTTCAGAAGCTTTTCAGCTATAATTCTTTGGTCAAGCCGCATATTTCGAAGCTTTGCAGCAACATTTCTACCAATGGCATCGAACTCGTCTTCGATAACGAGGGAATTATTCTGACCAACTTTCATCACTTCACTAGATTCCGGTTCTTCTGACCTCCGCCTGCGGATTATTGATGAATCTGTCCACTCAGGTGCCTGTTCATAGTTCGGTGTTTCTTCATTCGTTTGCTGACAATCTTCCTGAAGTTTTGAGCAAGTTTATAAATAAAGCAAGCAAAGGTTAACTTAAAAATTCAAAAAGTGAGAACATGCATTTTAAAAGAAACTTTTAAAGCTCTACTTTATAATATTTAGAGAGAATTTTACCATTTTGTAGTATTTTCTGTATCCTCGTTTCGCCCGTACAATTTCTGGACATCTTTCTGCTGATAAATCTATGTACATGATTGCTGGTCTTCTTTGATTTGATTTACATTTTATCTTTTCAACCATAAATGGATGGACTCTCTAAAACAGAAAGATTTGTGATTAGATCGAGTTTGATGTCGGACACTCAAAAACCAACAAATCTTACAAAGTTTTTAAAAACTTTATAATTTGCTATTCAGAAAATAAGGATAACTTATTTTCATATAAGACTTTTTTTACAGTTAATTTGAGTAAGAATTTAACTGTATATTAACATTCTGCTAAAAACTTTATAAAATTTACCGGAAAACCTAGATTATTTTCTATAAATCCTTCAGAATTCTATTTCTAAAATACGGTCTTCAGCATAAGAAAAACGAATTAAAATCGTGGTTTCTAAAGTGTTAGCTTTTTTAGATTTATGATTTTGCTAAGAACTGAATTCTGGAAAATGTCGATAAAATAATTTAGATATAAGAAATAAGTAATGCACGCAATTTGAAGACATGAATGTTTTATAATGCTAAAAATTTGAAACTCATTTTATACTCGAGATTTCAAGAAATAAGATATGCTAAAATTCTCGAGAATATTTGTCTGTTCAATTTCTCGTCCTGTAGCTAATATGAGTTGTGTATGAGATTATAAAGAAATTTGATTCAAAACCCAAAATAATTCCAAGAGCTATTCCTGTGATTAACGTGCTAATTCGTAACCTAATGCAGAAAAAGAATCATCAACGAATGATACATTTTAATCTTTAATGATAATAACCCATCTGGACTTAAATTTTCTTCAGATTAGATCTTCCTCTCAGGATTAGATAACGCTATAGTTTAAATGTTTGTATTAGGATATAATGGACTACTAAATTATCATATAATAATCTGAAGAAACAAAGTTCTTTCATCGAAGAGATATATTCTCTCAGAATAAGAACAAGTGAAATAATTTTACGCGGAATTCAATGTAAATTATATTCCACAACACCACACTACTTTCGCAGGAAATAACACGATTTTGAACAGATTTGCATATAGATTTCCATGTTGATATTTTCACGAATTATGTTACATATTCATAATGACAACTAAAGTTTGATTGTAAATTGAAGGAAAAAAGATACTGCTGGACATTCCCTTATTTATAAATAATTTCGCTATAAGATAAAAATAATTTCAAAAATTGAGAATTCTCAGAAAAGAAGCATAGTAGACAATAGTATCAAGTCTTCACACAAAATGATGAAACCTTTGGGAAACTAAACAAATAGACCTAAGATCAACATTACCAATAAAAGTATCAGTTAAAAATATTCTACTAACTTTTATGTGACTCAGAAAATTTCCAGTAGACTTAAGGTTACCATTGAGGAGTTTTTGGCATTGCAGACAGCGAACAGTGACATTGGTGTCTTCAAGTCTAATAACAGAGAAAAATTCTCCATCTAATATTGCAGGCAATCGCACCGGGGTGAGTGTCATGTGTTGTTGAGCGTTTTGCGCCAGGGGCGGAACCTGATTTTGTATATGCTGTGATTGTTGTTGAGGTAACGCTGCTTCGTGATTCTCCTGGTTGTCTATCTGATTCTGCTGAGCAGAAGTTTGTCCACTGACAGTCTGGGTCATTTCTTGGTGCTGATTCGCATCAATCATACAGGAATCATAACCCTCGATTTTGGTTTCGTACCTCTGTTGTGGGAAACTGTCCATTGTCCTATGTGATCCGATGGAACTCGAGACTACACAAATGAATCGTAATACCTAAAATACACTATTTTCACCAAACAATATACTCTCATCGCAAGTAACAGGTTTTCTACCTCTGGTGAAATAATCTACGGAAAAACAACGTAAAACACGACTGTTTATCTTTGCCCCTTTCTCAGCAGGTTTAGATAAGCTGTCAGATAAGAAGTCTTGCGGCTTATCTAGATCAGATAGTAGATGATATTTGGTTGGGTAATTGACAAGAGTAATATTCCGGGAGGATTTGATTTCACTAAAAAAAACCTTTCTTCCGAATTCATCAGCTTTTTAAATACCTCGTTTTTTTCAGGAGATGGGTTCTGAAGTTCTTTCATTAAAATGTCATTTTTTGAAAAACGGAGCACGACGAAGAATCAAACAGTTTTAAGATTAATCTCATTTCAGTTTTTCAAAAATCCTTCCTTTTGCGACTTATTTTTGCACTGTTCGCAAATGGAGTAACAAAAACATTCACCCCAGGAAGTTTTAAACTAGAAACTGATGAAAACTCCAAAACCAGGAGTCAAAAAGTCATTGTACTAAGGAACCTTTATTTATTGAAACTCAAACAACTTTTGGTAATTGGAAACAAAATGTTTTCGTTCTAATTTGTATAGCCTTTTTGGAATAGTAATTATATGGACTAGACAGAGTACATTACAGAAGCCATCAGCGGAGATAAACTATAAACACTGTCACGCAAGTTGTAGGAGGTTTTATATTCTCAACCAATAAGAATAGGCCTAGAGTAACTGCACGGATTCTAATTGGTCCGATTTGCGTCGTGCAAAGTGGAAACGCACCTTGCTGGCGAGATAGAAGTTGATTTCGCCGATTTCGCGTCACTCAAAATTGTGATTATAATGTATTATGGATATGTGTATTAAATCGTTTGGGTCGGTTAATTGTGTTCAATGTTACCGGTCACAATAAGATTAAAAGACAATTTTGTATTTTTCTAAATTATTTACGAGTTTCGCTTGTCAACTGTATAACATTCATAGCATAAATGTCGACTTGGTAGTAAGAGAACAGTGACGTGAGAGGGTGGTGTTAAATTAGAGTTCCTCGTTCGCGTTGCGAAATGTCTTCGCCCCGCGTTGAAAACGCGGAAGCCACGGAAGAAAATAAGTCAGAAACCGTTGAAAATAGTGTTGAAAAAGAAAATAGTAAGGAAAGTTGCTCCAAAAGCGCAGAGTCCCTACCTTCGTCTTCGGAGGACGCTCCGAAAAGTGACAGGGATGCCGCAGCTGAGAGCCCCATCAGCAGGAAGAGAAAGCATCCTCAGGACTCTGAAGCCACCAAGGTCCCGAAGAGCTGCGAAGGACAGGATGCACTTGTAATATAAACTATTCACTACTCTTCAGAATGTTATTAATATTTCTGACAAATTGGTCTAATTTACGTTCAGGGTTTTTACGAAAACTTAGGGACAATGAAGCGTCTTAAAATTGTCATTGAAAAATTTCAATTGTGGAATTAAGTTCTTGTCAAATTAGTTAAATAATGAAAAATAATTTCGTTGAAAATTAGTTTCCTTCATATTTGTTTGGAAATAACCAATTGTATTTGAAACTTTTGATGTTTTTTCTAAGGGACCCGAACTTTATGCAAATCACATAATTGCACAATTTTTCAGGATTAAACTAATACATGTACATAAAGTTAAGGAGAAAAAAAATTTTTTGATTCTATTTCCTTTCCTCAAAATTGGATTCTTATTCGAAAATTTTTGTTTACTTTTAAACATGGTATTATGTAGTGCATGTGCAACTTCTCATCATTTTGATCATAATATATTAAAGCTCGATTTCAAATAAAAATATTAACAGTTCTAAATTGTAGACCTTTTTTTTATGTTTTTGAATATATATGCTCAATTAATAATTTAAATTAAATACAATGAAACAATAAAATTGTTTTTTCTCTACAGAATGTCAATGTCCCATCAGACTTATCAATAGGAAGTACAAGAGAAGAAAGAAACGTGACCGAAACCGAAAGACCCTCAGATCATTCGAATGCTGTTGCAGCACATTATAATGCCATCGAAGAAAAAGGTTTATCTGCCAGATCTCAGAGTCGCATAGTATATATGCGGAATTTTAATAATTGGGTAAAAAGTATGCTAATAAGTAAGTAGACCAATATTTGTATTCTAAAACCTAATTTAACTACTTTGAAGAACCTCTCATGAGAAGCGCATCTCATATCATTAATTATGTACAGATGAATATATGCAGAAAATAATACAAGACAAACGTCACGGTGATCCTCTAAAAGTATTAGACATGTGTTGCGGAAAGGGAGGAGACCTATTGAAGTGGAAAAAGGCAAACATCACACATCTGATAGCTGCTGATATCGCAGGAGTTTCAGTAGAGCAATGCCAAATTCGCTACAAAGATTTGACACGTGACAGATCTAGGGATTCAGGCTTCGCACCTCTGTTTAGGGCTGAATTTTTAACAGCCGATTGTACAAAGGTATTTTATTGAACAGTATTAGTATTCTCGGAAGAAAGAGATATGAAGAAGCTTATCATTAACACTACTCGTAATTGACAATCGGAATTGCTTAAAATAAAAAGATTTCAGGTCCGCTTGAGAGAGAAATACAGGGACCCCAGTATGGAATTGGACCTCACTAGTTGCCAATTCTCTCTCCATTATAGTTTCGAATCTTTACCACAAGCAGAGTGCATGCTGAGAAACGCCAGCGAAAGTCTTCGGACCGGCGGTTTCTTTATCGGCACAATTCCCGACGCCTATGAATTGGTGTAAGTTTGTGTATTGAAGAAATTCTCTAAAATTGATTATCACATCTGCCGAAGTTCTAATCTGAGGATTTGTTGCAGGTCTCGATGGCAAAAGTGCGACGGAAACAAATTCGGTAACGAAGTTTTCAGTGTGGAATTTCAATCAGATGATAAAGAGCAGCCACCTCTTTTCGGAGCTAAGTACAACTTCAACCTGGAAGGTGTAGTTAATTGTCCAGAGTTTCTTGTGCATTTGCCAACGCTCATTAAATTGGGAGAGAAGTTTGGTTTGGAGCTAGTATTATACGAAAGGTATGGAATCGCTGAAATGTCAATATGGTATTATTAGAATTTCTGTAATAATTTTTTTTCGCAGATTCGGGGAATTCTTTGAGAGAATGAAGAATGAAGGCAAATCGTTGCTTGGAAAGATGCAGGCTTTGGAAACTTACCCACCTTATCACGAAGCACCTCTTCTTGGTAAGCACCCTGATGATTATCAATATGCTGCGGAGTATTTAGAGGGCTCTACAGGCCACCGAAAAATTGGAACACTGTCCCAGTCTGAATGGGAAGCCACTTGTACGTATTTAATTTATAAACTTGAAGCTGAGGTATTCAACGTTCTGGTCGAATAAAAAAAAAATGATAAAAATTATAAATCTGTTACAGCTCTATACGCTGTATTTGCGTTCAAAAAGAAGAGAACCTCGTGGTCCGCTGATGCAAAACCAGAATACACGTGAAATAAAATTGTGAACATTTTATTTTTAAAAAATCAATTATTGTTGACGAAATTATGCCATGGTGGAAATAGATTGTGTGCTCCTTTACAGCGTATCGTATATACTATTTTATTATTTTATGGCATCGTACATAAATGAATTGTAGCATAAAAGCTGATTTTTTTATTATGAATTTTTTAAATGAATTTAATTTGGAAATTTCCTTTTTTAATCTTCTCTCAACATCATTTTTAGTTTAGCTTCAGTTTTGAAACTTTATCTTGCAAGAAAGCGTACATCTTATTGCAGATCATGATGCATTAAAATAGAAGTTCAGATCGCAATCCTGCGCGAGCTTGACGTTCAAAGTACACAGTTCAAAACGCATAAAATATTAGGTCGATCATATGTTAACGTTAAGAGATCTACGGTAAAAAATTACGTTAGAGTAACAAGATCAAACTTCCAATGTGACTGTTTTGCAAACTCCTTTTGCCATTGTAAAAACTTCTTTTTTCGAATTTATTCTTTATGGTTTAAGTCAGAGGTGCCGAGAGGCGTGTTAAGTATGTTGAGCTTGGTACAGGCAAAATTTTTGGCATATTGAATTCAACATGCCAAATCAGAGGAACTTTACTTTACTTGCCCACTCAAATCCATAGAAATCACGAAATTTCAAACAAATATACCATTTCTTAGGTCAAGCACGTTCCGGCGCCCCTGTTTCAAGTACAGGCATATTTTTTCAGAATGATTAATGATTCTTTTAAAATAAAACAATACTTTCTCAATAGCTTTGGTATGATTGAACAATGTAAAATAATGAAATACTTGGAACAAAATTATTTCCCCTCTTTCAAGAAATTATTATTGTATACGAATATATTAGGCTGACAATAGAAAACACATTTTTTTAATGTGGCGCCAGACATTCCAAATTTTAAGTCTGTTGAGAATATTTCTCGTCAAAAAAACCAAAAGAAGGCATAATCTCTCTTTGAAGCAGGGATGCCATTCCTTATAAAAAAAAACTTCTAAGAATTTTCAACTTATATTGAGACTAGAAATTGGCACTTGTTTCAAATAATTTTCCGAGTCCTACCTACTGATTTTTCATCTTCTTCAAAGAGGAAGAACATGTGTTTTGGTTTTATTGATAGGAGCATACTTTCAGAATATTAAAAACTTTTATATTTAGGAAACTGAACTTCCTTTAGTTTAAAAAAATGTTAAGGTGATACAGTGACCTTCAGCAGGATTTGAAATTATTTTATTGAAAAAATAAAAAATGAAGGGTAACTTCTATGTAAATGAAATAATTTCAGGGGATATAACTTTGATTATTTGTCGTACTTACATATTACAGCTTTAAATATTTCAAAACTGAAATCATAGAAGCTGTGCTCCTATTCAAACAATTGAATCGCTTTTTTTCAAATACCAACAGCAACCTCTAAAAATTATTTATTTAAAAGAAGCAGGTTTAACTATTACTCAGAAAATACATGATGTAAGGGGGTATAGACATAAAATATTTTTCAACAGTAGTGTTTCAGTTTTCCAAATATTTAAGATTTAAACATTATGAAAGTTACATTATCACGGACTATGCTTCTATCATTAGAGGGTATCAACTTGAAATTTGCTTGAAGTGGATAAGTTAATTTTTCCATTTGTTACAGTTTGGATATTTTGAGTTCTATTCACAGAAATTGTTCTTCTATTGAAACAAACGAATCCCTATTTCTTACATTTTTATAAAATAAATAATGTTTACGAAGAGCTTCAGAAATCTTCGAAAATTATTTTAACGAAAGAATAAGAAAAAGAATAGACGTTCAATTTTGCTTTGAAAAAATTAAAAATTTGAGGGTGAAAATCATGTTTATTGCTCTTAATATAACAGTTATGAATAATTTAAAAGTGATATTGCCGAAAATTGTGATCCCTTCAAAAGAAATGATTTTTTCATTTATTTACATATTCGATCCATTTAGTTTTTGACATTTTGAACAATAATTCAATGTAGCGTAGTGTAGTGTGGTGTTCAATGTAGTGTAGCGACCTATGAAAATTATTCTTACGAAAAAAAAAAATAATATCGTAAATCTTTGAAATTTGTGCGAAATAAGGTCTTATTGCTGAGCTAAATATGTAGTTGAAATATTAGAAACATTTTTTTTGAATGTCCTTCAAAAAAAGTTTACACCTACTTATGGTTTCTCTGAACATATTTTTAACGGGCACAAAATTAAGAATGCTTGGCTGCACATCTAAACAAAGTTAAACCAAATCTTTTAAAAACACGTGACCTTTCTATGCCAAAAGACGTCGAATAGGGATGAGGAGAGAGTAGAAAAAAATCGAATAAGTGGGGGTTTCACTATGTCACCCTAAAATACATATGATATATATTTTTCATGTTAATAAAAATGGAACTTTGCAGCATTAAAACATGTTTTATCTAGAAAATAAGAAAAAAAACAGTAATATTATTGCGCTTTATTGTTTATATAATATTGTGCAATATTTTTTAGCATCTTTACAAGTAACAGAGTTGGAGAAATTAAATGCACAACGAGACAGAAGAAGCTATAGGTAAATTAAATATCACAATAATAAAAACCAAACTTTCGTTATAACTTCCTCATCATCAAATATAGTTTCAAAATATTTTAATTGGAACTAAAGTTTAAGATATTCCAAGATTTGATTAATTTTTCCCTCAAATACTTTTGTGTATTGTTCAAAGAGAGCGTCTATGTGTACCGGAAAAATCCGGGTAGTTGTACCAAAATTTCAGAGAACGTAGCCACGGACATGTTTGGAAGAATATTTATGCAAATATGTATAACATTTGGAGCAATGAAAAAAACCTTTTTTATCAACAAATATACAAATTCTCAAAAGTACTTAGATGGTTTATCCATAATGAAAATAATAAAAATGTACTTTACAATTAAAATAAGTCGAAGTACTGCTTAAGTTATGGAGGATACCAAAATAAACTATCAGTGTAAATAAATGAATCTGCCATAAAGCAGAATGATACAAGAAAGAAACATGAATTTTTACCAATATTTGTTATATACTTATGAATATTTGTGGATAAGACAGTATGTAGCCTGCTCCAAATGTCCAAAGTGATTATTGTGATAGAGGGAAACGATGGTCTCGTTTTTTGCGATTTGAATGGGGAGCCTCGAGTGAATGAGTGTCAGTGACCTTCAGTGTGAATAATTCATGAAATCGAGCAAATAAAACCAGATACACAAAATTTGGCGAATGGAGCCTGATCGAGCTTTTGCCGTCCTTTAATAAAATTGAAAGAACATTGTTTATTGTGAAATTCAAGAATAATTCAAGACAAGTTTACAAACGTTTTGCGCATTTTTTGATTGCCATATGAATGCATGTGCATTAAAATTTGATTGTGTACCAAATTTCTATTGGCTGAGAGTTGCGCCTGCGCTTTACAACGATTTTGGCACTTAGACGACGCAAGACTGTTTCCAACTCGACGTCGTCCGTTTTCAGTCAGTCACTCAGTCTGGTTACTCTTCATCTTTGGAGTTGCATTCTGTGCCAGAGTCAATCACCGCTCATACCGTACATGAGAAATGGAGCTATCTCAGCCTCCTCCCGAAACGGTAAGTGTTTCTAGTTCAAGCTTTTATCTTATTTTAGCTGTCCGCTTTCGCGTAGGTGCTCCAATTTCCATTAAAATGCATGCTTTCGTGGCTTTTCTCTTGGTGTTCGACACAGCCAGAGACGCGAAAATTTTCTAAGTCCCAAAATGGCGTCTGCGGCTAAGGCCCCACGTTCACTTGCATTCACCTAGCGATGCCATCCGCGAGCTAACGACTTAGAATACTCATCTCTAAATGATGCTAAATGCATGCTCTCTTCTCTGTTATAGGAAAAAACATCCAAGGAAAACAGCAGTGCTGTAGGGAATCATGGAGGTAAGACTATTTTTGCAATATTTCAGCAAGTGGAGTAGCATATACGTTACGCGTGCAGATGCGATAAAGCCTAAAAAGTCATGAATTTATGCAGGCTTAGGGTTCTTACACGTGTTCTGAATCTTATCCGCTCTCCGGTTTCTAGAACTTGCCACTTTGTCTTACAAGCATTCGACGTGGCGAGAAAAATGCTCTATAAAAATGTATGTTCTATTATGTGGGAATATTCTACCGATCTTATGTAGTCCAGATCATAACTGAACGGAAATTCTTTCCTGGTTGAGGTGAATTCGAAAGATTCGTCTTATTCTTATACGGGAGGGGTTTCTTATTTTTTATTTATTTTACTCACGACTGAGTTTTCAGCAGATCAATATACTGAGAAAAATTTAATTTCAGGACGCTTTTGTATTAATTTTGGTCGAAACGTTTTCAGCTTGTGCTAAAAGTTATAGAAATAAGTCAGGGGGTCTCGCAATGCAAGAGATTTGTCCAGCATCGAAAGGAAGATGTCCATGATTATTCAAGGACACTTGGAAAATATGTGAATTTTTCTTATTTTAGATTCAATGCGTTGAAGTTTGTGCTGTGCTCTTTGATTTTTGAATTTGACAAAACTGTGCAGTACCACTGCATCAGGTTTGAAAGACGCAGAAAACCAATCATCAATTCCTTTTTACGCGAAAGAATTTTTTCTTCTCGAATGCTCTATTTTTTTTTTAGCTCAGGAGTTTATTCTTCAGAATTTTTATTTACAAATATCAATATGTCAGTCTAACTATATGTTTTTTAAACTGTTTTGAAAGACAGGTATACGCCTCCTCCCCATATGTATTCTACCTGATGGGAGTAGAATATCCGCGTTATTTGTACTATACCTGCTGACGAAATATTTGCTCAGTTTTCTATAATTATTATCTTTGACGAAAACATTAAAAAAAAACAAAAAAAAAAAAAAAACATTTAAAACATTTTATTTGCTTAGTATGATTGATTATTATTTCCAATTTCAAAATAACTTTTTCTCAAAATTGAGATTTCATCAATTTCATACAGCGTTGGTAGTTTGCAAGAACATGTCAGTTACATTTCTCATTACACGTAACTGAATTAATGGAAGATCAATGTAGTGGTGTTCCATGAGTCGACCATGAAATAATTTAAAATTTACCCTTCATTAACTGTCGGTTGTACTCATAACGGGCAAAATCAATGATAAGCGTATATTTTCCCTTCTTATATGAATTTTCTGCATATTGAATTCTACGAAATCCGCTTTTTTCAATCCTTTCTTAATCTTGTCGAGTATAATTTCTACATGTATTTGTCAATTTGTTCAAATATGGTAAATGATTCCATATAAGAGACCCTAGTTTTTTTACGAATTATTTGAATAATTTGTAAATAAAATGCAAATTTTTATGCGTTTTTTGAATTTTCATAACTAAAATATTTGGTGTTTACAATCCTTGCAATGAAAGTAATCGGAGAACTGTCATTCATAACTTATCAAACGTTTCTCGTGTTTTGCAACATATCAATTGTTAGTAATCAGGAAATAGTTTACAAAATTACTTCAAATGTGACCGTTTTTGCTTACTTATAAAATATTTAGTAGCATGTGAATATTATGCATTTTGAACATTTTTAAATCCAGCTTTTCTGTAATTTGAAATCCTACTGCACCGTCTCATATAGTGTACCATCAAAAATATTTATAAATCGATTTCCATATTTTAAATCGATTATTCCAATAAATTTTGAACTTGAATTCTATTTAAGACGGTCACTTAAATGGGCTGTCCAATGGCTTTGATCGCAAAAAGGAGCACAAGTCCGAGCACAAGGATAAGGATAAAGAACGATCCCATAAATCTGAACACAGGGATAAGGAAAGGAGTAAGGATAAAGAGAGAAGTCACAAGAGCGAACATAGAGACAAAGAACGGCACAGAGACAAAGATAAGCATAGCTCGAGCTCTTCTAGGGACAAAGATAAGCATGGAAGCAGTAGCAGCAGTAAGGATAAAGACAGGGATAAGGACAAGGAGAAGAAGAGCAGCTCATCCTCAAGCAAAGACAAGGAGCACAAGAGCAGTAGCAGTTCCTCTAGCAAAGACAAGGACAAGGATAAGGAGAGATCCAAAGACAAGGAACGAGATCATCACAAGTCCAGCTCCAGTTCAAAGGATAAGGACAAGGACAAGCATCATAGCAGCAGCTCCAGAGACAAGGAAAAGGAAAAAGATGGCTCAAGTAAAGACAAGGAAAAGAGCTCTAGCTCTAGCAAAGATAGGGAAAAGGACAGACATAAAAGTTCATCCTCCTCTTCCAAGGATAAGGAGAGGAGTAAGGACAAAGACAAGAAACATTCTAGTTCTCATTCCTCCTCTGATAAAGACAGACACCGATCCGACAAGGATAAGCATCGTCACGACAAAGACAAGGATCGCCATCGACATGACAAAGAGAAATGTAAGAAACCTCTAATTTATTTTATTTTTTCAATATTTACGAAATTAATCATAATTATCGATTTTTAACTGTGTTCTATCCATTTGCAGCTAAGCACCGAGATGATAAGGATAAGAGAGAAAAAGTGAAAGAGGAGCCTAAACCTGAGGAAGAACCAGAAATTGAGACTGAAACTATCATCAAGGAGGAAAAACCTATAGTGAATAACTATAATGACGTTAAAAAGGTAGAATTTATAGTTCTACCACAAGTTTAACTCCTTAATGTATGTCGAATGTGTAACTTGACGTTCTTGAATTATTTTAGGAGCCTATTTCTCAGCAAGAAGATACCAACACCCAGCAGGATATGGATGATGATGACAGTGGCGAGGAACGACCTCTTTATATTAAAGAGGAAGATGACGATGAGAAGGATGAGAAATTCAGAGTAAATGACGAGGCTAGTTTAGACTCTACTGCTAACGACACCAGACTTTCCGAACTTCATAATACTACTTTGAAAACTGAAGAGTCTGACGAAGACATGCCATTGGTAAGAAGCACTGTTCTAATTTTTCACCGAGGAAATTGCAGGTCCGAAAAGGAAACATTGGTTTGAAGTTAAAATTCCATCTTTTAGTATTAATATTTTGGAATGGGTTCTAAATTTATTTTTCTAATATTCTTCTCGATGTTTTAATTATCTACTCTTTGAATCTCCGATAAACCGACCATCACTTGTTTCTCTACACGTTCTAAATTCTTTTTGTCAACCTGAAAGTAATTCCAATTTTTCTAAATCCATGTCGAAATTTTTAAAATTCAAATTATACAGTAATAAAAAATTTAATCGCCCCCGTTTTACTGGAAGTGTTTGCCAATGGAGACCGTCACAAGGTATAATTTAGAGTTATTGACGAAAATATTTGTATTCAATAATTGTGCGGCTTACTCTATGAAGTTTGAATTCTTCTAGATTCGAAGAACAATATCCTTTCGAATATCAGCACTCGATTGCGGTTTGTAATTCCATTAAATTTAAAAACCTACAGCATGAAGTAAATAGATACTTACTCTCTAAATGATCCTTCCTCCTTCACAATCAAGTCTTGGATTAAAGAATAATGTAAGGGTGATTTTTGCAGTCAACACGAGCAAAGCCGTCTCCAAGTGTAAAGAGAAAGGTCGAATCCTCCGATGAGGATGAAGATGTTCCGTTGTCTGCTCGCAAGAAACCGAAGAAAGAAGCTGTCAAGAGTAAGAAGAAGAAGAAAAAGGATTCTGATTACGAAGAATCGGACTTTGAAGAAGAAGTAAGAAATTTTGATTATTCAAGGAAAATACCTCTCTGTAACTTTTGTGTACAATGAATACTCAACTTCTCATTCCATTACTTTTTCAGAAACCTAAGAAGAAGAAGCAAAAAGCTCAAAAAGCCGCGAAGGCTGTGAAAAACGAAAACCCAACTCCTAGTCCAAAAAAGAGGCAAAAAAAGGAAGAGGAGGAACAACAAGTTTGGAAATGGTAAGGATTCAAATCTTTCCCGCGGTATGTGAACGGAAGTGAAATGTGAATCTTGATCTTGTAGTGGGGGCCGTTCATTGATCTCAGTAGTAATGACCGTGCACCGTCGCTTTAGTGTGAGTTGCATCAACTATATGTCCGGAGTATAACCTTAAATTTAAGAAATGGATTTAATCTTGGATGTCGATGATTAATATTCAAAGATGTTCAAAAGTTTTTACAATATTATCGCATTTGTCCCAAGAAATGTGTCACAGTTAAGGGCAAATGGTAGTCTATGGTGTAATCAAAATTTAACCTTGTAATATGTCATTTTTTCCGCCTGCTTATTTTCAGAGCAGATAATATTTTGGGTTGAAACTTTGGGAAATTGAAGAAAATATATTAGCCAACCGCTGTCTTGTTCCTCTGCGCTTCTGTTTTCCACTGGTAATCTGTTCTTTTATCAATTTTGCATCTGAACAGTCTGTCGTCTGCTTCCGACATTGCTTTTAAAAATTGCAAAATCGATTAAAAAAAGATAACCAGTGAGAAATATGAACGAAGAGAGGCCAGACAGCGGCCGGCTAATATATTTTCTTTAAATTCTCGAAATTTCAACACAAAACATTATTTACTTTGAAGATCAGCAGGCGGAGGAAAATACACTAAAAGTTAGAATTTTGACTACGTCATAGACTATCATTTGCCCTTAAGATATATATGGCATTTCAGTTCAGCGAAGAGGGCTGAACTTCGATTTTCAGATAGGTGGTGGCATTCTGTTCTTATCTTATTTATGAGTGTTTGTCGAGTGGATTAAATGCGATTCCATTAGTCAACCTAATATTTTGAGATATTTGGAAAATCAATTACATTTATTTTTAAAACTAAATTTAAAAATCCATTTGAAATATCACGGGAATTAACGACAGATTTTTAATTTTCCAGGTGGGAGGAAGAGAAGAAAGATGATGGAACGAAATGGAAATTTTTGGAACACAAGGGTCCCGTTTTTGCCCCTTTGTATGAACCATTACCCTCCAACGTCAGGTTCTATTACAACGGCAAAGAAATGAAACTGAGTCAAGACACCGAAGAGGTGGCAACATTTTACGGTCGTATGCTGGAACACGACTACACCACGAAGAAGGCATTTAACGACAACTTCTTCCACGATTGGCGCGAGGTGATGACTGACTCAGAGAGATCGAAAATTACAGATCTGTCAAAGTGCAATTTCAAAGAGATAAACGCCTACTTTTTGCAAAAGAGTGAAGAACGCAAGGCTATGTCGAAAGAAGAGAAGAAAAAAATAAAGGAAGAGAATGAAGAAATTCAGAAAGAATACGGTTTTTGTACTATCGATGGCCACAAAGAAAAGATTGGTAATTTCAAAATTGAACCACCAGGTCTCTTCAGAGGTCGAGGTGAACATCCAAAAATGGGTAAACTAAAGAGGAGAGTTGTGCCAGAAGATGTGCTCATCAACTGCTCCAAAGACTCCGTTATTCCAAAAGCTCCATCGGGTCACAAGTGGAAGGAAGTAAGACATGATCCACACGTCACATGGTTGGCTTCTTGGACTGAAAATGTCCAAGGTCAGGTTAAATATGTTATGTTGAATCCGTCGAGTAAACTGAAGGGAGAGAAAGATTGGCAGAAGTATGAAATAGCAAGAAAACTAGCAAAATCTATTGACAAACTTCGTAAGGAGTATCGAGAAGATTGGAAGAGCAAGGAAATGAAGATCAGACAGAGAGCTGTCGCTCTTTATTTCATTGACAAGCTGGCTCTGAGAGCTGGTAACGAAAAGGACGAGGACCAAGCAGACACTGTTGGTTGTTGTTCTTTAAGAGTTGAACACATCAGTTTAAGTGAACACAAGGACGGAAAAGACTATGTTGTTGTATTCGACTTCTTAGGTAGGTTTCTATTTACAGATTAGATCAGATTTTCACTCCATGTATACCTTTTTCGGGTTTTTACATATCTATCTTTCCCCCTTCCACAGGAGATCGTCAGACATTGACATTTATATTTAATCCTTATTTTTACTGCAATTGAAAAAAAAGTCTGTTCATTAATTTCGGTACTTTCCTGTTCCAGGTAAGGACTCTATTAGGTATTACAATGAAGTACCAGTGGAGAAACGAGTTTTTAAGAATCTACAGTTGTTTATGGAGAACAAGTCTCCGGGAGACGATTTGTTCGATCGTTTGACAACGACGGTGATGAACAAGCACCTGAACGAGTTGATGGAAGGTCTCACTGCCAAAGTATTCAGGACATACAATGCGTCGTGGACTCTACAACAGCAGTTGGATCAGCTGACAAATCCTGACGATTCAGTAGCAGAGAAGATTCTTTCTTACAATAGAGCGAACCGAGCAGTCGCGATATTGTGTAACCATCAACGTGCTGTACCAAAGACGCACGCAAAGTCCATGGAGAACCTTAAGTTGAAGATTGACACGAAGAAGGAAGCGATCGAGGATGGAGAAATGCAAGTGAAAGACGCTAAACGAGACGCCAAGAACGGATCAGTCAAGGAAAAAGTGTAGGTTTTCTAGGCAAACAAATTATAGTTATCAATTAATCCTAGCTTCTTGTAATCTATTACAAACTTTTCCTGTAGAATATACGAGAAGAAGAAGAAACAGCTTGAGCGTTTGAAAGAGCAACTCACGAAGTTGGAAGTGCAGGCTACCGATAGGGAAGAAAATAAAGAAATTGCTCTAGGAACTAGTAAGCTGAATTATTTGGATCCTCGAATCTCCGTTGCCTGGTAAGCTTATTATGTAATATTTTCTTTCTTCTTTATTGCACCACGTATTAAGTCGAGAATTCTGACCCTTTTTAAATTTTTTTTTACAAAGTTTCCGTTCATCTTTAAGAATCATTAACAGGAAGTGGAAACATTTTTAAAGAACAAGAAGATTTCAAAGACATTATTTTTGATGATACCGATTTATCATAAATTATGTATCTTAAATTTCAGGTGCAAAAAGTTTGATGTTCCAATTGAGAAAATCTACAACAAAACTCAAAGAGACAAATTCCGGTGGGCAATAGATATGGCAGGACCTGAATACGTCTTTTAACTACTCCTACCACCGAGATATTTCTGAGCCTTTGTTTAGTGAACTTTACTTGCAATGCGGGGCACATAGAATAACGAATAATAATATCCTTTTTATTGTTAGCAGCATGACCGTGTGACTGGAGAAATATTTTTAAATAATGTGTGCTGTATCAATTTTTTGAGATGAAAGCCCTAGTGATGTAATTATTGCGTATATTATCTTAATTGTGAATAACGTCATTCATGCGATGAGCAGTGATGGAATCGTTTGAGTGAATTGTGAAAAGGTGATCTTCGTCGAAATGTGAGCGTCATGTTTCACACCGTCAGTAATTTAAACTAGAAATGAAAAAAAATGAAGAAAAAAAAACAAACCATTAGATAGGCATTTCTTATATGTGTCAACTATAGGAAACATAGTGTACATAGGAGAAAACATTTTTAAAGAATAAATCAGGTATGCACGAGGTCATTTGCTGTCCACTAAGTAGTTTTTTTTTCGTGTCGACAGCTTGATGATTTTCTTGTATGTGGACTAAAAGAAATTTGAAAATTGTTTCTAAATTTTTTATGATTCTTGAAAAAGGACCATCACACACGATTAGTTTCACTTATGAATATGACTAATAAATAGTGCGACGACTGTCTTAAGTTGTATACGTATAAATTTCTCTTGAGTTAGAACATCAAAAGTAATCATTCCTTTGATCGCCACATGAATGTCACTCGTGCATGCAAATTTCTAGAGTTTCAGTATAATCTGGAATTTAAAATGTATGATTGATCATGCTTGTTGTGGGAGGAAACGACATACGGCTATATCAGTCACTTATCGAGAGTCTGTGCTTTTACCCATTTCTGTCGTTTTTATCATTTTGAAGAAAAAAGGCTCTTTTCTGGAAAAAAATCCAAGATTTTAAAGTGAAGTATTGAGATCTCTGGAAAGGTGGAGGCACAGGCGTTCTATTCGAATTCTAGATGTTGCATAGGATCATCGCTATTAAAAACTTGAATCGAACTCTTCTATCAATTATTTATATGCGATTAATAGTTATTATGCATAATAACATACGTAGAAGTGAACGAACATTTATACGCATATACATATGAATATGTATTATTTAATTATTCAAGTGATGGTAAAAAATAAAGTAGTAGAGTTGTTCCATCTTTTTCGGAACGGCCCTGCTTATCTAAGGACACGTCAAACTTATAATGAATTTTTCCCTCTTCAAGAAAGGGTCAAAGTGATGCCGAAGTTTTTTTTCTCCGGTGTCTTATTTCTTTCCGAAAAAGCTGAATTTTGTTGTCAGCCAGCAGATTCAGAAATGCACGAGTCCCGAAAAGTGCAATTATAACTAGAAAATCAGTTGTGCGAGCATGATTATTTTGATAAGGTATAAATATAAATGCAATTTTGTAATTAAACTGTCGAAGCACTGTATTTGCATTTGGTCAACGAGTTTTAATGGGACGAAATCATCAAGAGGCAAGACTTAGTTACAAATTATAAGTAAAAATAGACAATGTGATTCTAATGAATGTTATAAATTAATTACAATTAAATAACAAACGCTGGACTTGTTAAGATTAGGATTTGTAACCAATTACACAATTGTAAACTCTAAAAATCTTGTGTTTTATACAAGTATTTTACTTGACTTTTAAGTTATTGGGGACGTTTATAATTTCAGACGAAAATTATCACTTAATGTGAGGAATTAATTTGAGAAAATGTTTCACATAAATGTGTTGCTATTTAAGCTATTAAAATTCTCAAACCCCAGCGTCACAGTGCAAAAATGTTGGGAGAAATCCCTCTATATTTTAATATACTTGAAGGTAAAACACTGAGATGCGACAATTATGTAAAATTGTGAAACGATGGAATCTAAGGATAATGTACCGAAAGGGCAGTTTGAAGAACACAATATATCACTAAATGAAACGACTGCATGTGGCTGTCTACTGAACTCTAGTTTTGGATATTAATATTAAGACTTATAAACAACAGATAAGGTATTTTTTATTTTCACCAAGCATCAAGGAAATATTAATTTCACCTGCGTAAAGTGTCGTATTATATGTGTTTTGATTTTTGAATATCGCCACTTCTGTACATTACCGCAATAATAAATGTGTTTATTCAGAAATCATCTATTTATTCCACACCCGCAGGTCTCGAAAGGTAAAATTAATTTGATTGAACTGGGTAAAAACTCATTGACAATAATGATTTATCTAATTGGGGAAAAAATACAGTATGTTAAACTGCAGAGTAAATATGCTGAAATTATTCGAATCATTTGAGCAGATGAAAAAAAAAATCTTCCACATGTAAGAGGATACTTTTTTTCTAAAATTCTGTTTCTTACTTGAATTTGCAAGTTATAAAATAAGTTCATATACGGCAAGAAACTTGAGCATTTTTTTAACTAGTAGCAAACAACTTAAAAATGTGCTAACTATAATTCCTAATAGTCCGTCAGCCCGCTGCCAAAAAGTGTAATGATATGATAACGTATGCCCATGAGGCACTCAGTATTTGCGGACATGGTGATTAATATAAAACCAAAATCAGCGCGTCCCCATGGAACTTATGTGGAATAAATCAATTTTTTGTCGAAAAAAATTAATATCCTTTGTAAAACGATA
>WSXT02216092.1:0-17304 GCA_011762715.2 Neuroterus valhalla | reverse complement strand
GCACACTGCAATAATGAATTGGTGGGGAATTCAGCATTTCGCGCTTGCTAAACAGACGTGCAAAGTAGCATTTCTTATGCACGTATGAAAAAAAAATTATTGTTACCAAAGAATGTTTTTCATCACTTCCTTACACTTATTGATGAGTATTAATTGGTTTCTTGATGATATATACTGCAGAAATTCAAATGAAATTCAAAATGGACATTGTGTACATAATAGATGATTTTCTAACACTTCCCAGGTAAATACACAGAAAATAATAGTTTCCATCAACTCTCACGGCACTAATTCCCCAACATGTGCTACATAATTAGCAGCGACCGGCTACACAGAATGCGTATTTTCGACGAATAGGGTGAACACGGGTAGGTGATGCCGACGGTTTCACAATCTAAATACTTTTCTACACAAGAAAAAGTTAAAATCTGCGCAGGATTTCGTAGGGTAAAAAATAATTCTCTATGAGAAGAAATACAGTTGAAGAAGAAAAGGAAAATAAAGCACCCGTATTTCGTCAATAATATTGCTGCTAAAAATTCAAAACAATGGTTGTTGTAAAATATTTTCGTGATGTACATACTTTTTGACATAATATCCATTTTTTTGCCTTTCTTTCTGAAAAATTCGAAAAATACACAACTTTCCGTTCGGTTCTCGAAAGCTTGCACGTGTATAAACTAGCGCGGCTAGAAAATTAGGTCGCCGGATCACTGTGCTGCGTCCAGTTCCTTCTCGGCCCTCGCGCAGACCGTTAGTTCCTCTTTGGGTTCGTCACTAATTCAAAATTAGTGACAATTTAATCAGCTCTGTAATCCCACTTGCGTAGATCATATAAATTCTCCAAAATATATATGTATTCACATTCTCGTAAAAGATCCCGAATTTCCACATTTTCCGAAAATTTCAGGAAACTTACCAGAAGTCGGGGAGACTCCACCTACCACTATGTCGCCTTCAGGTTCCCTCAATTGTGATTGGTTCTTTGGATCTGTGAAATCACACGATCCAGGGGAAATGCGGTGTCACGCAACGCTCACTACTTCTGTTACGTCCGGGTTTCTTCGAGACTGGAGCTTACCGTCAGATCCTGTGATGATTGGACGTTGAAAATATGCGTTTTGAGCTTGTATTTTGCGAAATAACATGTATTCTGAACGTTCACGTTTCGAGCGATTTGGAAGATAATTTGTGTAAAATATTAAAAAGTTTTTTTCGATGCTTTTGCGCACATATTTGATGTGTAAATGTAGGCAATCACCTGTAAGAATTATCTCATTCTGAAATAAAAAAATTTATTTACTCAAAATGATATTCTTATATTGACCTGAACCTTCCTTGCGTACGAAAACAGGTGGTAAAGGCTTTTAGTTATTCGAATGAATTATTAGGTTTCAAAATTATACTTCATTTAGCAGAATCATTTACAACTGCGCAAATCATATTTCTAACGTTTTTTCGTATAACATTTTTTATCATACTACTAGTAGGTGCATCAGGAAATTTGATGTTTTTTGTAATACAAATGTCGGTCCTGCAACCAGGTAGCACTGCATTTTGTCTCTTCAGATACCGATACCTGCCATAAAAAACATTTATATGTAAAAAAAGTATCTAGTATTATTTATAAATTATAACTTTTAACAGAAACACTACCTGTGTTAAACTGTTGCTGCTCGAGGTTCACACTTGATTATTTCATCTTTAATTATAGATAGATCGTCAGCACTGGTAGTTTTTTCCTTCTACTCTCTTGTATGCATTATTTGCGTAAAAAAAATAGAACACATGAATTCCAAACTTTGGATCAAGGCGAAGGACCAAAAGTGACAACGCTGACCATCAAGCGGAACATTGCTTACAAAATACGGGTTCCATCTGACGCAAGGAGGAGAATCGAAAAGGGGGAGGGATGGATTAGGAAGAACAAATAGTTCCTCGATGACCCATCGCGACCTTTTATCGATTCTCCTGTTTTCGTCAAAAACTCACTAAAGTCCGAAGAAATCAAGACATTTCGGAGAGAGATTTACGTCGTAAAACATCCATTAAATGAAGGCACTAAGAAAATCATACGTTTCAAGAAACTGTGCAATAACCCCATAACGTCCAAGAAGGAATGCCCACTAATCACTGATAAAGAGTTGAAGAAAGCCTTGAGGGTCACGAAAAAATTCTCCGCTGCTTGTCCAGATTTTATTAAGGACTTTTGGTAAGTGAAGTTCACTTCTACACACCAACATCTGTCCCGCATCTTTCCCTCACATTTGGAGTCGGAGATCCGTATCCCGCAGTGGCTGGTGTTAGTGCGAACTGTCCTGCATGACAGATTGTTCGGATAATTGGACCTGTATAGAGTGAGATTCACGCACAACGAGGATCTAAAAGAGGCGCAGGAGGCTTCCGCGAAAACCTGTTAATCGACAGTGTCTGCAAAGACGCTGCAAACCACAAACGCAATCTGTGGATGGTCCAGAATAATTACCAGGAAGCTTTTAATTTACCTTCCCATAGAATTATCATCTGTCTGTTGAAAAGCTCGAAGGTTCATCCACTTATAGTAGGATGCCCAGAGAGGTGTCTTTCAGGGTTCGTGTGCATAAGGTAGAAGGTACTCATATATTTCACGTAGAGGACTCCTGGAAAAAACATCTACAGGATGCTCAAGTTCCGTCAAGGGGTACACACGGGAAATCCGTATTGACTTTGAATGAGATAAGTGTGCCAAGATCCATCTGGAACATGGATGAATGGCAAGTGTAGATAAGGAGCCTGATCATGTAGACAGAAGTACTATTAGGCAACTCAGCGCTGGAGAGATCTACAAATATCTGGGCGTGCCTGAGAGCTACATTCGGGATACAAAATCAATAAAGCAGATTCTCCGATGCAAATACAAACAACTTCTTTGACGCATTTAGTCGTCCAACCGGTGGTCGCTGAACGATGCCTCTGCAACCAAATTATCCTTAGTGCTGCTAATATCATCGTGAACAGTAGGGAAATCTCTCCTGGCAATGAGTGGGGAACGAGCGTTCTTCTACAATGCCGCGGGGAAGCAAGTGAGACCCTTGACTTTAACCTAGAAAACGGAGAACAAAATATTCCTAAAACAACATGAAGGCAAGGTGATGCACGGAAACTCTTATAAAATCGTAAAAGATCAATCCTTGTCAGATGAGTCAACGTTTGCTTTCCTCAAATCATCTGGACCCAATTCAGAAACGGGAGTTCCATTTTTCATGTCAGGACGGTGTGATTTCCGCCTTAGCATACCCCCTCGTCCCCCTCGTGATCCATCACTGTGAGCACCTATTGCATATACTATCAAATTGTTCCATTCACGCAGGAGCGTTGTATATGTACAGAGTACAGACACAATGCGGCCTCCAGAACGAGGGGTGCCGAATCTACTGCAAATACAATTTTTCGACAATAGTCTCCATCAAACGAACAAGACCCGACATCATGCTCCTTGACGTACGTGACCGGAATGTGTTTGTGGTCGAATTCGCGGCCCAGGCCGACTACAGCATCAAAGGCGAGGAAATCGAGAGACAGGAGAGGTTTAGAGATCCCAAAGAGCACCTACAGCGATCTCATAATGGATATTCGGTTAGATGAATTGTTCTCATCATCGATGCTCGTGGAGGTGCGACGCCTACACTGATTAGTAACCATAAAGCCATACTGGTTTGTCAGAATAATGCCGTGGCACTTGCCTGATGGATGCAGAGAGCAGTCATAGTTGAGTCGCGCTGTGTCCTTGAGACACACGAGGGTTTGCTGGCTCTTTATTGTGATTTTGTCGTGCATGTGGTCACTCATCTCACGGTCGTGACACGTGGCCATAGGTGTAGTTTACCGTGGTTCAACTGGGAGCTGGTGCCATTTTCCTGAATGACAGTTGCTCCCAGGAGGACCCTACGGTGCGGTGGTTGTTTGACCATATACATATATTACAAAATTTGGTTAAATAGCCACCGCAGGGTCCGTCACACATATATATGTGTGAATAAGTAAGAGATAAATTTAATTATTCAATTATGTACAGGACACCTAAAATTTTTGACCCAGCGCTGTTAGTTTTTCATGAGTGGCGATACTTTTGCTCGTTTAGTGTATGAGAGAAGAAAGAATCATAAGCAAAGGATTCGCAAACAATCCCATTTTGGTCATCCCGCGCCCAGGGACCTAATCTACATTTGTCCTAGCCCTTAATTACCTCACGCACATTAATAGGAAAAATATAATGTTCTTCATAATACGCGCAACGAAAATTCGACTTTCACTGCCTCTTAAGCGATGCGAATATGGCGGATTACTGCCGAGATTTTTATTCGCCACTACTGGCGAATAGAAATCAGCTGGAGTCGCGAAAGAAAATCAGTTGTGCAAGCAGAAGAAATTTGAGAGTATTTCTGTATTGGCATCACTGAGTCACGCGCGCAATAGGCGTCGATAATGAAAACCCATTAGCGTAATTACATATGTGATTATCACATGTTGTCAACCATAACCTTGAAATTCTAATATTTTCCTTATTTCGCTATCACTTGAGAGTCATCGAGATTCGAGTTTACAACGTACTTTTTGTGAAAAATATCGTACATGGCGAGTAGCGAATGGCGGAGGTCACTGATTCGTGTGGTGCTGCCCTCGCTTCGCTCGAGCCAGCAACTCCACACGCGTCAGTTATCCCAGACTTTCCCCACTCGCCATGTAATATACTATTCTTATTATTATACCTAAAACCGCTATTCGTTTCCTTATAAAACCTGTCCCAACCTCGAAACCGTGGCAAGACTGAAGCTTCCGGCGGGACAACACACATGTGCAGCGAAACGAACCGTTACAAGAGGAACAGGTTCTGATTCTCTATTGAATTATTTCAGGCTTTTCTATACCGCATTCTAAATTTGGTTTCATGAAAACTCTGATGACATTATGGAGATTTATTTTTATTTTCTGAACAATAGGACAAAATTGTAATCAATCGTTATCGTTATCATAAATTTATAATGTTTGTGGTAATTAATAGATCAGAGTTAATAATTTATTAGACAATGTTTACCGAGGCAATAAGAGAACTGGCCCTTTTTTCTTCAATCAAACTCGCTATTTTCTATGGTTCATTTTCAGTACTCGAATTCCAGACAATCATTTACGATCCATGATGTTTTTCGAAAACTCAAGATAAATAGTAAAAAATGAGTTCCAGTAGCCGCCAATACTGAACCGAACTCAATCAATGAATTATTATACCAATGAATTCATAGGTTATGAAGAAGTGATTTAGGAAAAGTGAAAATTATTGAAAATTGTTTGTCGTCTTGATTCTTAGAGCATCAAAGTTATCTCTTGTTGCCTTGTCATTGCGCGTAATTACATTACACATTTTCGAGGTACAGTCACATTTACTTCGAGCTGCTTCATTCCTCGTCGGAAGCTAGCTCCACTTTTTCACTCCTTTTCAATACAATATATATATAGTACAATAAACTACAAACAGAACTGCAATCCGTTGTTTTTTTTCAACTGCTCTTTTAGTGCACGGTTTACAACGTGTGAATATGCATAACAGATGTATACAGAGAGTACGAAAATGTACAATCAAAAATGTGAGGCGAAGACAAACAAATACAGTCAACAGCTATCAGAACATGAAAATCTTTTTATTTTTCTTAATTTGACGGAAGAGTAAAATTTAGCAATAACTTCAATGAAGAATTTGTGTTTTGTTACTAGTAAAGCATTTTATTCTTGAGAGAAATTTCAACCTTCGACTAAGGATTCGAAAACGGTTTTACTTTAAATTATTCGAATTCAGACCCATTTTCCGAAAAGGGAAAACAAATTTTCTGGATTTAGAAATTTAATTATATATAACCAATTTTATTAATTTCTTTCCATTTTTTATCTCCCTTAGAGAAATGAAAAATGGATTTGAATCCTCAACCAGAAAGAAGCAACACTTCTTACGCTTCCTGGCATTTATAAAAACAAATTAATTTAGTCAAACGTGAAACAGTAGTTATTCAAAGAACAATAATGACAAATGAAGGCGTCGTGTCTGCTCGTCGATGTTTTTCATATAACATATTTACATTCGATAGTTTGTGTTCAGATTTTTGCGCCACGATGAATTTCAAAATCAAGAAGGAACACGAGCAGAGTCCTTTTCTCTCTTATAGAAAGATTTTATCCATAATTTAAAGAGACTGATCTCATATGGAATAAAATAGTTCAGGAATAATTTCTTATCGCAATATGCTATTCTAGGATTTGCTTCTATTGAGCAGTTGATATTTTTCCATCAAAGAATTTCAGCTCACAGTCCCTCTTTTCCATAGTTTTGAGTTTCCGATCGGGACGCAAAATCGATTATTAATTTATTTCAATAATTAAATTCTAGAACTTGTCATTGGCATCCTCAGCAGACTGCGTGGATCAGACAGTTATGCAATCTTGCGTAGCCGTAAAGTGTCCACATAATGACGATTCCGTTTACACGTCCGCGAGGGTATATTCTTATTCTCTTCCGCATATATTAACAATTTTACACCGAACTCAAGACTTTTCAAGAAATTCTTCTTGTCCATATTTATATTTATGTATTGTCTCTCGCACGTCGGAACGCAGTACACAGCTTTTAATTTTCATTCTTTTAACGCAAGGATAAATCAAGACAAATACATAAATAGAAATCTGTAAGACAAAATAAAGAAAGCTGAGTCGTATGTGAAATTTCAGAAAAAGAATAAGAAGATTCCCGAGCAGTCGAATCCGCACCAGCTACCTGGTTGCAGTCCCTCCCACTACGAGGCTTACCCTCACGTCGCGTCGTCGAGCTGGCGAAGCTTTTGCCGCCGAACCACGGTCCGCAGGAGTCTTTTGAACATAATAATGACTCAGAGGCCAAATATAAAAAAATCACGATTATAGTTATCTATTTCCTTATACCTACCGATTAACCGTAACAAACTTTGTACAGTTTTCACGAATCTCGGGAACCGAAGGAAAAAATATCGAATGAAACTCTGGCAGCCAACACAGCCTGCACTGGAATGTTGGAAATCAAAGATTACATGGTTAGATTTCTGTTACATACGACATATACGGACCAATTTATATGAAAAATAGTTATTTGGCCATCAACAAGAAAGTTTCTGTTTGGCCTTGGAGCAAGGATACATTTTTGCTTCAAGTAATATTTTACTGTTCATTTTAAATGGCAAACTGTGCATGAAGTTTGAAGAATAAGATAATTTGGAACAGAAACTTCCAAAATTATAAGATTAGACATTTTTTTGCTTTAAATATCTGAATTACATTCACCAAAGTGCATACAATTTACACTGTTCCACTTTCTTCCATTTATTATCTTCCTTGTGGAGAAAGCTTCGTTGTTGTGACAAATTAAAAACTTTCAGAAATGAGTCTATTTAACATTTCACGGTTTTCAAATGCCAATACAACGTTGTTAGGAATCGTACTCGCGGCTTTATAATTTGGAAAATTTGAATATTGTGTTAAAATTTTGGAAACTGATTAGAAACATATAAGGGCACAGCTGTCCAGCACAATCGAATTTATGTTTCGTTTACATGAAGCCATTTTTATCATTTTTTGTTTGTAATGAAACGGACAACAGGTTCACAGAGCTCTCGCTAAAACAGAATGGATAAAATTGCATTATTTAAACAAAATATAAACTAGGTGAGCCGGGAAGACAGGTTTTCAAATATTTTGGAACATTCTTGAACACTTTAGCATGATATGTTTACTCTTCTAGTTATAAGGCTGCCAAATAAAACAACATGTAATAACTGATTATGTGACGGGCTCACATGCCCTCAGAGATGGTTGCAGCTCAACTGCTAAAAAAGGCTTTTTTCTACCAAACGATTATTTCAAAACTCGTGCGAGGTTTCGCATCATCATGATTCAATGCTTCCATGGATAATTATGAATATTCATAATGAACAAACAAATTGGATGAACACGGAACTTCAAATACAATCTAGTTTTGAACGAGAAAGATAGTTAAATTTAAAATGCTCGCAGATATGCTGAATTCGGAATGCATCAAGCTCCTTACTTTGAAAATTCATGATTCAATAGTATATTAGATGGCGAGTGGCAAATGGCTGAGATTACTGACGAGTGTGGAGTTGCTGACCCGAGCGAAGCGAGGGCAGCACCACTCGAGTCAGTGATCTCCGCTATTCGCCACTTGCCATGTAGGATATTCTACATAAAAAGTGCATCGAAAACTCGGCTTTTGACGACTCTTGAATGATAGCGAAATAAGGAAAATTAGAGTTTTAAGGTGATGGTTGACAACATGTGACAATCACATATATAATTACGTTAATGGGTTGGCATTATTGACGCCAACTCAGTGATACCAATACAGAAACCCTCTCAAATTTCTTCTGCTTTCACAGCTGATTTACTTTCGCCGCTCCAGCTGATTCCTACTCGCCACTTGTGGCGAATAGAAATCACGGCAGTAATCCGCCATATTCCCATAGCTTAAGCAGCGAAAGTCGAATTTTCGTTGCACATATTATGAAAAAAAATTTTATCTGACTGCTCCAATACAATTGTAACTCATAAATGCTATGCCACTTGCTTTCCATTTGTTCTCCTAGTATTGCTTCACAAAACTCTTAAAATTCGCGTATTCGAAACATGTTTTTAAAAAAATATCGTTAGTGCTACGAAAGGAAGGCGCGTTAATTGTCTCGCGCGTTTTTGAAGAACCCGTCTGCAGGCTTGAGGCACTCCTTCAGCGTCCCTTGCCTATGACTCGTTCTGTAAACATCGTACTCGACAAAAAACGCCTGCTTCCCTCCCTAGCTGGACAATATACTATTATTCACAAATCGATCCGTATACGTCGTTTATTACATGAAATTTATGATTCGTTCTTCAATTTTCAACATTCTAGACTAAATAAGACATCTTTAGAATCGTCGCATTTCGTAGGTTTCAAATATTATCTCCCCGAACCAACATGCACTGAATAACTATTTTTCATATTTAAGCATATTATGGTTAATGGACACCTGCTGACCGACGTTTGGTAACAGCAGCTAAGCCAGCTCGACGACGTGTGAGGGGAACCTCGTAGTGAGGGAACTTCAGCCAGGGAGGTTGTGGATAATTGACCTGTGCCCGATCACTTTCCAGCGCGATTGCGTAACTGTCCCGTTCATGCGGTCAGCCAGGGCAAGTCGAAGGGGTGCGATTTCGATTTCTGTAAAGAGGCAGATCTCGCTGAAAGTCATTGTCTCCTTTCCGAATTTCTCCCTTTTCCTGCAATGAATGCCCAATCCAGGACATTGAAATGAAGAGAGATTGAAAAAATTAGAATCCTAAATTTTTCTGGAAGACCTCCTGCGACATTTAGTCCTTCCTAAAATTCCGCTTTTCTATAGGAACTTTTCAATTTTCATTCTGCAGGCCTGAGATTGTAAAAAAAATCAGTTGGTTAGTCTTAAGAGATACAAATGATAAAAAACGAAAAAAAAGGTTTCACATTTTGGATTTCGTGACGAATCCTCATGAGTATCCTCATACCGACCATTTGATCTCAATATCGGTAAATAAATAATAGAAAGTAGAAGGAAAGAGGGAAGTAGACTTTATGAGTGTCAAAGGAAGGTTATTTTTTATTTTCAGCGAGATCTCGATTCGGGCAAGCAAGACACCTCCGAATTATAAATTCTTTCAACAAGAAACAACTATAAGTATTAGGTAAGTCAATAGGCATTACCTCACAGTTGGTAATTTGCCTCGGTCGCCCAACCTCAGTTAGAATCGTATTCATAATTTAATAATGAAGTTCCGTTACACACTAGACAATGAATTGATACGGCAATCGCAGGAAGAAATTAAATTACAGAATGGAAAATAGTCTCATCAGCCAGTAACTTCGGTAATTTATATCTATAGCAATAATAATAATAATAACAGTACTGTTATTGATATAATAATGATGATAATTATAGCAATAAGATAACAATGATAATTATAATATAAGAAAAAACAATAGTAACTATTTTATACAACAATCACACGTATAGAAGCGACGAATTAGAGTAGTAGAAATAACTAGTCATTATTTTAACTTATAATATTTATATTTATATATATATATATATATTTATTCATTTATGTATAGTACTTTTTCGCAATATATTAAATCATATCTTCCTCGTTTATTATTGTGTATTATTTATAATTTTATGCAATAGGATGGCAAAAAACTGTTCCTTTAATTTCTTATAGATGGAGATGTACGAATGAAGTAAATTCGATATATAAAGAGATACGATAGAGAGCGCAGTTTCGTCCTTTCGCCTTCAATCCCTCTTCCAGTTTCCACCACTATTTTCTTTTTTTTTGCACGGTTATAGTCTAAGTCGCCTATGTATACAATATTTTGCACTATAAACAATTCGCTCCGAGATTCCAACACTCCAGCATAGATTTACATAAAATATATAATACACAATAAAGTAAATCTTGGGGAAATAACTGCGAAATGACAAATTTGCGACCGACTGCGAGCCCAACTAATTCCTATCAATCCCTAATCGTTTTCAATAGTTTTATAAGTTGGCTCCATTTCGACCTTGAATTTCATATTATTAAATATAACTTGATAATAATGGTTTCTCAGAAAACAATTCTTTCAAGGGCGAAATTCATAAAAAATTGTATTTTTCAATAAAAATGAAATGCTATTTTCAACCCAAATACTTCAATTTGCTTACAAAATGTTGAATTTCCGAATCATAAAGACAAAGTTTTCACGAAAGACTTAAATTTTCAACATGAGAATATAAATTTCTAACAAAGAATGTAATTCACAACTTAGTCATTCAATCCTTAACGGAAGAGGTGAATCTTGAAAAAAAACTTGCAGCAGCCTAGCTCACTTTCAACCAAAAAAGACGTTTTCTAACAAAATAGTCCAACAAAACTGTTAAACATTCGGTTCAATAGAAGAATTTTTACAAAGGAAATGAATTTCCAGCCAAACAACGTAAATTTTTAACTAAGAAGGAGAATTCCGAAAAGAATTAATTTCCGAAAAAGTAGTTAAACTCTCAACTTAAAGAATCTGAGTTTTTAATCAGATAACTCAATTTTTAACAAAAAATTAATTCTCCTTACACGAAATGTTTCACGAAAAGAAACAAATTTTTCAGAAAATACATCGTCAATCGGATCTTAGTAGAGTCAAGTCCAAATCACATCTTGAAAATAAGAATGAAGACGAGCAAAGACAATTCATCAAACGTATCTATACATCAAGATTCGATAATCGATATGCATATCCTTTGTGACAGACCCACGTCATATAAAGCAGAGATGTCCAACGCGTGAGCAACGGTGTAAATAACTGTCATTCGTCAATCCCCTCTCTACCACCTTGGATGCGTGCATGCCACGATCACGATGTGGAAAGGGGTCCTCGGCGGCCGGGCTGTGTGAAAAGTGCGCGCAAGTATAGTCCGGGCGCTCGAGAGGGGTCGCCGTATGCACTTCTATGACCAATCGGAGACTTTGTTTATTTTCATGTTTTTTGATGCGGAAAATCGATTTTTTGAGGTCTCCGGGCCCAAACCCCAGAAGCTTCCTCATTATTAACAATTTAATTGTTTAAATCGATATATCTTGTCGTCTGCAACATTTATGGAATTTTCGATCAATAAGATTGATTAAAAATTTAATTACGAACATTTTCCACTTTTATCCTTGCAAAAATCTTGATTGGCACAAAAGTTACGGGCAAATAAGTGCAAAAATGTTGTGAATACGCGCTCATTTCGCGATCATTCGATCATAATTTGGCTTGTACGAATGCTATTGAGACTCATGATAGCTTATTTTGGAGAACATATCCATAGCTTCGATTTGAGACATTGGCCACCTATTTTCAAGTCCTAGGAATAATTCTACAGCCCTCCAAATGTGGTATTTTTACCAAAAAATGACAGTGTCAATTGTTTATGCCCCTTTGTTCAGTGAATTCTAAATTTTACCAGGAAAACAGTCATCCAATATTGTTTCTCAACAAAGAACGAAAATTTCAAGCCCTAGTAGCGATTCCCAAGGTTCTTTGTTGCTGAATAATTGCCGTTTCTGTAGCGCCCGCACGGCACACCCGCGCCATACGCGACCATGAAATCGGAGCCTAAATCGACTGGCCGCTACAAAAACGGCGATTATTCAGCAACTACTCACCTCGGAAATTGCTACTAGGGCTTCAAAGTTTCGTTTTCTGTTGAGGAACAATGTGGAATAACTTTTTGCCTGATAATATTTGAAATTCGTTGAGCGAGAGGGACATAAACAATTGACACTGTAATTTTTTAGTAACTTTTGATCAATCAAGCTTTTTGCAAAAATAAGAGTGAAAAATGTTTGCAATGAAATTTACAATCAATCTTATTGATCGAGAATTCCGTAAATGTTGCAGACGACAAGATATATCGATTTAAACAATTAAATTGAAAATATTAAGAAAAATTACGGGTTTTGGGCCCGGAGACCTCCAAAAATCGATTTTTAGCAACAAAAAAACATAAAAATAAACAAAGTCTCCGACTGGACAGCGCCCGGACTAGTAGGCGTGGTCAGGCGTAGTCAGACGAAGCCCGTGGTGGAACGAGGAGAGAATTCTCGATGAAGCACTCGGAGCAGAGGAAGAAAGGAGAAGCGCGCCAATCTTGCGTTTGACACCCCTGATATAAAGAGAAGCTGAACAATTAAACTCGGAATGCATCAAAGATATAGAATAGTGATTGCAGAAGAGCGGAGAAGTCTTCTATCACATTTGGAGGAGAAAGGGCAAATGCCAGTAAATCATTTCCTCCCCTCCTCTGTTTTTGCATTTCACGACAGGTTCAAAAACTCTTCCCGCGAAATCCAAATTTGTATTGAAAAATGAAATTCAAACACAAAATTGAGGGTTTCTGAATGGGTTCCACCATAGTTATTCGATGAGCTGCATTTCACTCAAATTTTTCAATTTAAAGTGAAAGCCTCCACATCTAGGCAAATTCGAATTAGAAAGAAGAAAAATTGGATAAAAGAGATTGAAAATCTCAGATAGTTAGACCTGTGTGATTTGAGCAGCTTATACATTTCTTGATCGGAAAGATTAGGAATCTTTGATTGCTGACACCTGGAGTGACAAAGCCTCGTTCTCGGAGATTGCGGATATAAAGTTAGAGAAATTGCGTCTAGACAAAGCCAGATTTTTGTAAATTATGATGAAAAAGCATTACTTGAACAAAGAGATCAGAAATCTTGGATAAACGATATCCACGTGAACTAATCAGCCTCGATTTACTAAAATCAATTATTCTGAAGCGAGAGTTATCACGACCGAAAAATTAGGATAAAGATGAGCAAAGACAATTTATCGAACGTATCTATAGTTCGGAATTCGACTCTTGATATGGATGTGCTCTCAGACAGAATCAACTTATTCAAGCTTAAGCTGAAAACTTCAACTGTGAAATCATTTGGGACAGAAAACAGGAATATCAGAAAAGTTAAAAAGTCTCTAACTTCTTTTGGAGAACAAAGAGCTTTATTTATTTAAAGTAGGAAGCGTCACATCTAGGCAAATTCAGGATTAAAAATAAAAAAATTCCACAATCAAAGAGATAAAGAATCTTGAATTATTAATTTATATTTTCTAATTAAAAATATGAGTGACACCTCAGGGATTCGCTTAGCCTTGCTTTATTGAAAGCTATTAATTGAAAATGGAAGGTATCACGTTCGGATTCAAAGTTCAGAAGTATTCGGGTTCGAATTAAAGAAGTAACGTTTTCTGATCAAAAATATTATAAACATCAGATGGATAACAACTGGATGACTCGCTCAACGTCGCATCATTGGAATCTGTAAATTAAAAGTGGAAGGTGTCACGTTCAGGCAAATTCGGGTTTGTACATATAACAAAAGAAAAGCATTTGCTAGTCGGAGACATCATGAATCTCGGATGGGTCACACCTAGGTGACTTGCTCAGCCTTATGTCACTGAAATCTATAAATTTGTGGTAAGAAGTTTCACGTCTAAGCAAATTCGGATTTTCTAGGTGCAGGATTAATTTGTGTCAAATATCGTTGGTCGAAAAGCGAAGTACTGCGTAAGATTTCTCTCAATTCTCAACATGATCTCTAATCGTGAAGTGAGATCAGTGCCGAAGCTAGTGTTTTTTTTAACATTGTAAGATCGGATGCTTAAATAGAGACTGAAATGCTGGCCCTTGCCGCTTAAAAGTCTTGGCAAAGTCGAGCAAAGAGACATAGGTGGCACGTTGGTCGATTGTAAGGCTCGAACGGACCTCGGATCAAGCGACTCTCTACCCAAATTTGTTACTAACTAAGCAGATTATAGGAGTCTTGACGCTCGTTGGAAAATGCCGTCAGGGAAAATTCATGGACCATCCTGAGGAATTATGAAGATTAGATAATTCTAAATCCGGGGAAGTCTGGGTGAATTTTTCGACGGAGAGCGAGATTCTCTACTTGGTTGCTTTCCTCCCTCCTTGTGCTTCTTTACTGTTTTTTTTCTCTTGATTTCTTTTCTATCTTCTTTTCTTCACCACTTTCTTAGTCGAGTGCTAAGCAGGTACTCGAGCAAGTACCGGCGACCATTTGAATCGGTATCGCGCTTAGTACTCAAATCACCAGTGGGACAACAAAGTTTGATACGGTAACTGTTGCTTTTGTTGCTCTCTTGAATCCTTAAAGGGGACCTTATTTGTGGCTGAAAGAAAATGGAGACGGACCCGTCACTGCGCTCCGGTGGAAGTGCACGTTTTGCCATTTATTGTCCCTCTTGTGCCAAACGCGGCTCTCCTCGCTCTGCTGAGTATGTGCCACACCTTGTCTGTAAATGAGAATAAAAATTAGTAACAAAAAGTTTATATTCATCGTTAAATAGTCTAGATCTTCTTTTCTGATGTCATTTTTGGGGATCTATGGTCTCATGACTTATTCAGTGATCCAAATTTTGGGCAGCCTTTCAAATTAAGACACTTCTGAAAAGAAGAAATTGATTTGCGGTATTAAGGCAGATGTGTCCAACGCGTGAAAAACGGTGCGAATAACTGTCATTCGTCAGTTCCCTCTCTTACCACCTTGGATGCGTTCATGCGATGAGCGCGATGTGGAAAGGGGTCCTCGACGGCCGGGCTGTGTGAACCTTGCGTGCAAGTAGACGTGGTCAGGCGTAGTCAGGCGGAGCCCGTGGCGAAACGAGGAAATGATTCTCGATAAAGCGCTCAGAGAAGGGGAAGAAAGGAAAAGCGCGCCACCCTTGCGTTGGACACCCCCCTGTATTGAGGTCATCAGGGTCGAAGTTTTAACCTTTTCTTTTCTGTTATTTGGTGTAGAAATTCTCTTGTCTCTCACTTTTTTCCGAATCTTTGAACGAGAGGAGAATATTTCTTTACCAAATAACAAAAAATGAGAGCTCAAGGATTCATCCAAAATTTTCGTTCTTGGAATAACCCTATTAGCGGCACAGGAAGGGAGTTATTGAACCCACTTTTAAGGACTGAATTATTATCATTTATGATATAGCTCATTCGTAGAAAGAATTTGGATTGTTTTATTGAAAACAATTTTTACAAGAAAAGTTAACATTCCATAGAGATCTAAAAGTTTTTCCCAAACATTTTTCAATTCAACCAAAAATTTGGATGAAAATGAAGAAAAATGCCGTTTCTTCGGATTTTCTTGGCCATTTCGGCATCATTTATCAAAGAGTAATTTTATATCAGAAGGAAATTCCATGCAGCTGCTTTTTATGGGAATACCAGAAAACAGGACTTAAGAATTACGTGATGCGATAATTAATATTTCATATCGTTGTGTCTCTTCTGATATTATAAAAATATTATTCTCGTAATAATTCAAACAAAAGGAAAACGAGTTCCGTTATACTAATGAACGATTTCTTATCAATTTTTTATAAATGAAAGGATTTTAATAAATGATTGCTTTTTTCTTGAAAACTAAGTTTGTACAACTTACTCAATACAATTTTCGGGAATGAATTTTCGTGCAATATGGCTATCTCTCATTTCTTCATAAGTTTTACTCTCGGGATATAATTGTTAATTTTTAAAAACTGGAGTAATTGTTCTCCACTATACTTTATCTTATTTCACATTAAAAAGAAGATGATAATAAAAAATTTATAGTTTTCCAGTATTTTATTTCCTCCTCATTATATTCTTTGCAATGAAAAGTGTGAAAGCAAGCTCGCAATAATATTACGTGAATAATAAGGCGAGTCTACTGCGCTGTGAAAATAATGAGAAATCATTCAAAAGGATGTTCATTTCTATAATCAGGAATACAATTATTTATTGTATGTAAGTTTCAAACTCATACGGACAATTGTTCACAACACCGTATTGGACATTTTGTAACGAAGGAACGTTAAATTCAATCGAGATTTTCTTAAATAGTTGCCATTAAAAAAATATTACATTAGAATATTCTCCATTTATATCATTATCAGAATTTGACAAAAATATACGCGTCAAGCAAAAAAGAAACCTTTAAAAATTTTCTCCAACCCTGGAAAAATTCTCCAGTCAAAGTTTTCAGGAATCGATTTAGCACTGAATGAACTTGAAAGTAATTTCTGTTCCAGAATCGAGAATTTCCAGAATTAGATGACTTTCAAACAGTCTTTTTGGAATTGAATGTCTCATTCCAGAATGAAAGTAATAATTGAAATACTTACTTGTCCATATACTGGGTAAGTCTGACATAGGCGATGCAGGCAGCATCTTCGCCAAGGAGATGAACATGGGGATTAAGGATCGTCGTATTCACGGCCTTGCAGTTCTTCCCTAATACTGCTTGGATTTTATAAATCAGAACACGTTAATTTTTCTTATTCAGAATGAAGTTTTTCATATTTCTAAAGCAAGCGAGTTTCGTTCATAAGACAATACAGAGGAGATAAAAAGAAGAAGATTAGAGCATAAATTACCGACGCACAAAGAAGCTAAAAAAACGCCTGTAGACAAATTGATTTTTGAGCCAATTTTTCAGAATCTTCCCAATTACTCATTTATGAAAAAAATAACCCATACAACGCCTTATTCGATGCAGAATTCAATAGACTTTCCAGTGGGGTTTTAGAATATTTTTATTTATATCCTGGAAGACCGCCACCATACGAATATTCTCGATATAAGATCATATAGAGGAGCAGACGTGCACTCGGACCACTTCCTCGTAGTA
>WSXT02216081.1:0-17306 GCA_011762715.2 Neuroterus valhalla | reverse complement strand
CTGGGGTGGCGGAGGGGGTGCCTCTTGTGTTTTGGCGGGGGGGGGGGGGGGGCATTTCCCTCCCGTTGGTCGATTCGGATGAGTCTTTTTTCATTCCTATTGATTTTATAACCTGGACCCTAAAGGTAAGTTCCTGAGAATTGTGATTCTTCAAATGTTACAAAATCATTTTTGGGACATAAAAGATTGCTGCAGGAACACTTCATCTCAAATGTTGCGCGGCTTTTTATGGCACATAATAAATTTTGACTTGAATTTGCATCAATCGATGCTCCAATCTGTAAAGCTTTCCATTGAAATAATAAACAAGCAACTATATGCAGAGAAGTCATTCATCACAAAGAAAGAAATAAATTGGGACTGTTTCGCATGACAAGCCTCTCTGATTGTTTACATGATGACAATCGAAAAATGATTTCGGAATTTCTGAGGGATCAAATTTGCAATAAGTTTGATGTGAGAAAGGTCTAGATCAAGAGATTGGCAGACTTGCATGTTGGTGACGGTAGTAGAGTGTGTTGACTGACATGTCGTTAAAGAGTTTTACGAAATGGGTTTTACACGTGTGGGTGAAGTGTGAGGGTGGAAGTTTGCAAGGTGAGTAAGGGTGCAAGGAGTGAGTGAAGAAAATAAAACGTGGTTTTTATTCAGTAGAATAGGTAGGGTTCGTGTATCATAAAAGTAATGTTAGGTTGGCAAAAAGGCAGGCGGATTTGTATTTCAGAGACTGAGCAGGCAAGAGGAGCAAGCGGGTTCAGTGTATTTATGGGAAGGTAAAAGGGTATCTGCAAGGGCTTTTTGGGTGTAATAAAGGGGAAAGAGGGTAAACACAGTATGGACTGAAGTAGAGGGAGAGGCGGGAACTACAAACAGAGACATCTGTTGGTTACATTAGGATGAATGGATCTTATCTCCCGAAGAACGGGCAGGCAGTCACCGAGCAGCAAAGTGATAATGAAAGAGTCGGAGTGAGTTAGATCAAAGACTGGTTAGATGCAGCAGAGGCTTTCAGCACACCACGTGGCTCTCTATCAAGAGGTGCGCGTTAGGAAGGGAAAAAGATGAGCAGGGTGAGCGTGGGTAACAAGAAGGCTAGTGATACAATGTCTAGAGCAACTGAAGGTGACGACCTCTTGCTTCAAGAGAGAAATAGAGAGAATCAAGAGAGTCCGACGAAAAGCTTAACAGAAGGTCGATCCAAGAAGAGCGACATAACGCGTAGGTCACCGACAGGGGTCAAAGAGCAGTTGAACAGTGATACACTGGGTATTTTGATGTCAGAAATCAGGAGGCTGACGCAGGAAATAAGAGCTATGAGGGAGGGTGGGAGGATCAGGGAAGAGGAATGGGAAAAAGAGATGAAAGAGCTGACGGAGAAAGTAGAAGGATTAGAGGCAGTGTCGATCTCGGCAAGGAAGGAAAAAGAAGATGAGATGAAATAGGTAAGAGAGGATTTTAGGGTGTGGAAGGAAATGGGAGACAAAAGAGTTGAGGAGGTAAAGGCTAAGTTCGTTATGGAATGTAGTCGCAGGGTGGATGGAGAGCACAAAGGTATCGAGGACAAGGTTGAGAACATAATAGAAGGTAAATGGGAGAATAGAGGTAAAAGGAGGAAGAGGCAGTGGTAAGGGGAAGAACAAGGACAATGGAGTTAAAAATGAAGAGGAAAGAATAAGAGGATAGAAGGAATAATATTGTTATAAGGGGGCGGACGGTGAGAAGTGGGGCTGTACGGAAAGGAGTAGAAGCGCTGCTACAAAGCTTAGAGGAGTGTCATGGCAATTTTGTAATGTGAAGTTTGAGGGGAACGAGGGGAATGAAGTAGCAGGAGTAGAGTTGGAGAGCTGTCAAGATAAGCTTGCGGTAATGCGAAGTGAAAGAAGGGTAAAAGATGAGAAGGTCTATATCGGTAACGATCTGACGTGGAAAGAGAGGGCAATTCACAGAATCCTAAATGACAAAGCTAGAAAGGAGAGGAGAAAGCAGGAACGAGGCTAGAAAGCAGTGAAGGTAGGATACAAGAGAATAAAAATAGGGGAGACAATGCTGGTTTGAGATAAGGAGGTAGAGGAGTTGTGAGAAGTGCGAGAAGCGCAGAGGGACCTATTTCGTAGGAAATAGGGGAGTAGGGGAACAGCAAGGCAGTGCGGCGGTAAAGGTGCTCTTTTGGAATATAGCAGGGACAACAAGAAGGATGAGTACTTTTGGAGGTTTGTGCAAGGATTTGATGTGGTTGGGCTGATAGAAACGTGGGTAGAGGGCAAGGAGTAAGGTAAAATAGAATCGACGCTACCAAGGGGATTCAGACAGAGGCTTCAAAAGACAGTAAGATTGAATTAAAAAGGTAGAGCTAGTGGGAAAATCATAACAGGAATAAGAGTGGGTTGTGGAGAAGGAATGCACGGTGGTGGTGAGGGGCAAGGAGTGCAAATGAAGTCCCTAAAGATAGCAGGGGTGACGTGCAAATTTGTGACTGTGTACAATAGGGATGGCATAGAAAGGATCAAAGAAAGGGGTGAGGAAATTGCGTGGGTGGCGAGAAGTGGGGGGGGGGGGGGAGGGGGGTCTCTCCAGGAATGGGGAAAGTTTTGAGAGGAGATCGAAGGATACGTGTATGAATAACGAGGGGGAGATTTTGAGAGACTGGATGGTGGATAGAGGATGGGCGGTCGCGAATGGTAGGATAACAGGGGACGAAGAGGGAGAGTTCACGTTTGCTAGTAAGGTAGGAGCATCGGTGATTGACGACGTGACCATGAATATGCCTGGGTGAGAGCAGACGGAGGGATTCACAGTAGATGGGAGGATAGAATCAGACCATCAGCCTCTAATCTTGTCGGTAAAAGGAGACGGCTGTGAAAGGCAGAGAGAAGTAGAAGTTCCACCCGGTGAAGGGGAGACATAGACGGGGGAGGATATAGAAAAGTACCAGGAGCAGTTACGAGAAGTGACTTTTGAAGGGGAGTCGGTGGAAGAATTATTGGGGGATCAGAAAGTGAAGGTAACAGGGTGTGTGCAAAAGGAAAGATTTAGAAAGAAGGAGAAGGAGCCGCGAAACAGTGGTGGGATAGCGAATGTAAAAAAATGAAGAGAAGAGTGAAAAGGAAGTACAAGAAGTGGAATAATGGAACCGCGGAGAGAGAGGAGTACGTAGAGATAAGGGAGGATTCAAGGTTGTTGTGTAAGAGAAAAGAGCAAGGGAAAAAGAAGGAGCTGGGAAAGGAGTTGAGGAGTGTTAAGATGGAGGGGGACGATGGAGGGGATAAGTGAGCAGATCGGAAGTGAGGAATGGACGGATTTTTTCAAGGACTCGTGTCAGGGCTCAGGCGAACAAAAGATAGATAAGGAAAGTAGGAGAACGAGAGAGGGGGGAGGGGCAGAGTTAAGTGACGAGGAAATAGAGTTACAAATGAGAAAATTAAGAATGTCGAAGCTTGAACGGGATGGAGAACGAAGCTGGATTTTCGGCACACCAGCTTTCCTAGACAGGCTAAAAGAGGTTGGTAAGAAGGTATGAAGGGGCAAGCGATTTCCAGGAGAGCGGCGGGAAGGGCTGGTAGTGACACTGTATAAGAAGAGGGACAGGGATAGACAGGAAAATTATGAAGGAATCACATTAATGAACACGGCGTACAAAGTGTACGCAATGGTATTAGTGTAGAGGCTACGGAATGATGTCGAGGGGAAAGGTATATTGCCAGAAACGCAGGCAGATTTCAGAGCAAGTAGGAGCACTATAGACAATATTTATATTTTGCAGCACGTGGTGAATAGAGAAATATCAAAGAAGGAGTCAAAAGTGTACGATTTATTCGTAGATCTAAAAGGTGCTTTCCCATCGGTGGATCGGGGGAAGCCCATTATAGGAAGCCATGGAGGAGAGGGGAGTAGAGAAAGTTCTGTTCGCTTAGAAAGCAAAAAGTGAGCTAGACGTCGAACTGAATAATTTTTAATAAAATCCGGTACAGCCTCTTGGAAAATCTATATCTATATCTATATCTAGATCTATCATGTAAATCTGAAGGCCTTTATTTTCGTAACGGGTAAACGTGAAAACTAATTAATCAAATTTGATGAACTTTGACACAATATCAGTAATTATCCCTGGAGTGATCACTGATGCCAATGTGCAAGTGCGGAGTATCTGCTTCAACGTGCTTTCGAAAGCCACGCATGCGGTTTGACTGGACTGTTCAGTTTCCATGTTGGTCTCGGACACCGCTTCCGTATTTAGGGATTACTGTCGTAACTATAGATCCGATGTAATAATTATCTGCGTGAATTAACTTTTGATGTCATTGCGTTATGCTCTACTGTGTTTCAAATTTCGGAAATAGGAGAACAGAAATTCGACTATTAATGAAGTGTTATAAGTGGCGGATTTCATATTTTCGGAAAGATTTCTATCGTTGTTGAAGCTGTGATTTTTACTGGATCGGGGGCTGGATAAACTGCTTTCATTCCCAGGATTCCTATGATCTGTACAGATTTACCTTTCAATTCAAAAGATTGCAATGCCCTTTCAAAGTTCGATTTGCTATAACAATGAACAAAGCTCAGGGACAATTCATTAACATTGTTAAAGTAGACTTACATCCAGGATATTTTCCATACGGTCAATTGTACGTTAACTGGTAATCCAAAAAATCAGTTTTTAATACTGCCATCTGATAAAAAAAAAAATAAAAACGTTATTTATCCTGAGGTTCTTCAAGATTATTATCAAAAAATAGTTTTGATTTCCATACCATCTTGTATAGATAAATATGTTTGTACATAGGAATTGATTGATTTTTTAATCTATACGCGAAAAGAGTCGCGACGGGTATGCTATTATAAATGCGAATGTGAGTTTCTTTGTTTGTTATGCTTTCACGCGTAAGCTTTCCAACTTAAAAACAGCAATAAAGAAGTATACTTAATCTGGAGCGGCAAAGCCGCCACCACAGGGCACAGCTAGTTATGTATACAGCAAAGTCCTGGCTGGTTGGTCGGCCTGTCCGAGCATGCAATGGTCGATTTTGCTTGGATATATTTGCATAATCAAGTGATTACTAGGAGTTTCATTTTATCAACCAAATTTTTTTACTTGGAGAGAAAAGAAGCTTTATTTTCGAATTACTTCCAGAGGAATTGAAACTACTCGAAGAATAAAAGATGTTTAATAAACATTTCACATCGTACGTTTTCACATCGTACATCTCGTAATTTGGAGACAACCGGGATATATTACTTTTGGAATCGGGGCTATTTAGAAATAATGCCTTATAAGCGGACTGATCGCTGTGACTTTGAAGGCCTAGAACCCCAAGGCAACGCCAATCGTAAATTCCTTAAGTATCATTCAAACCTTCAGATCAGATTAATTTCTTCCTCTTGATTTCCATCAATATGCTTATAATAGATATGAATAGAGAGAATTCACGTATCCTAAGAATCATGGAATGTTTCATTAACTTGTAGGAAAATAAAAAATATTCCGTACCACTCACAATCGCTGATTGAAGAACTACGTGCAATTCTGTAGCAACTTCGAGTCCTTGGAAAAATTGCATATCTTAAATCCTGATATTTCTTTTCACAGAATCAATTAATCTACGAGGTTATAACCAAGTGTGGGATAACGGACAACATTATCAAATACCTAATGGTGCTTCGTTTGTATCTACCAATGCAGGGGTTATAATCACAGCAGGTAACGAGATAGTCGCAATATTTATTAACACAAGTATTAGAGGATTCCAAATAAAACATTCGCTTTCTTCAATTATGGAATTTTCATGGGCAAGTCCAGAGAAACCCCGGATACATAACCACCCTCCTTCCATGGTAGAGATTCTGATAATTATTCTAACAATCATCAAGAGCTGATAATATTCAATTTTTTGAGTGGGAGTGGTAGTGTAAGTTCAAGATGTTTCAACCAAAAATCATCTTCTAAAACCGTTCCTGAGTTGCTAAGAGCTCCTATTATAGTTTCGTTGTTATTTTAGTGAAAAATTTCTTTTTTTCCTGTTCTATCAATGGCTACAAAAGTGCAAGCTTGTACATTTTATTCTCGTATTGACTTACACATGGAAAATCTGGAATAGTTGCGAAAATGTTGACACGAAACTAGATAAGATAGAAAATATCTCTCCTCCCAAATGCTTCCAGATTGAAGAAATTCGAGAAAACTTCAAAATTTCTCAGAGAAATCTTCCGAATAATAAATCCCGATGTATTTCCTTACAGGATCAAGTAATCAACAAGGACATAGCGAGGTATGGATGAATGGGCGGTGTTTTCCGGTACCCAATGGTTCAGCGTTTGCTTCAGCAAATGGCAGAGTTGTTATTGTACCAGGTAAACAGAAAACTGAAATACAATCTGAAACAAATAAGTTGAGAATGCTGCCCAACGCGTCTTAATTTTTTTTCTGACTATGGATTGTTTTATACCAAGTGTGCAACCTCCGTCCGAAGTAGGGGGGACGGGGGGGTAAAGGAAAAAATGGTTACTTACCATAAATTGCCCAGAATTCAATTTGCGGAAATTTCCATAAATTTCCGGAAATTCATGGAAATTCTCGATAATTTATAGTAATCTCACAGGAAATTCATTTATGGGAACTGGAGATAACTTATCGTAAATTCAATAAAAAAATTATCATAGATTTCTGGAAATTAGATGTAATTTATGGTAATTTTACAGGAAAACATGGTAACTTACCATAAATTATCCAAAATTCGATCAGAAAATTTTTCATACATTTTTTGGAATCCATGAAAATGTTCGGTAGTTTATAGTAATCTCACAAGTAATTTATGGTAACTCAAAACAAATATTCCAGAATTCGCTTAGAAAATTTCTATAAATTTTCGTAAATTTTCGGTATTTTCGGTAATTTTATCAGTTATACTATATGGTTACTTTCCATAAATTACCTTTGATTTCTATAATCTGAAACCCACATTTCCTCACAGGTTTTAGGGTGAGCGGGCTCATTATCGTAAAATGCCAGCTTATAGATGTATAATTTTCCTCATTCACCTCTGACGTCACTTTTCATTCCCTAGGGAGTAAAAAACTAAAGCTTAAGCCCCGCTTTATAGAGAATCATTTTGCAGGGAGTGGGATGACCCCTAACCATTTGGAAATGAAGTCAAGCACTAAAATTTTTCAAAGGACAGAGAATATTTTGTATCTCTTACTGTTTCTGAAATATTGATAAGAAACTAGCTTTTCTTCAACTAAAAATTTATCCATTTTTTTACTTCAAGCCGCGACAAATCGGCTGATTTTCAGAGTCTTTCGATAAATCAAAGAAGAAAATGCGTGCTTTAGTATTTAGATAAAAACATTTCAACAAAAAGGAAATACGAATAACATTGTATAATGTCACTGAAGGCAACTTTATTCATTTATATTTGTTTGAGGCCAATAATTTGATAATCCTAATACTCTTATGTTACTCGATTACTCAGCTTGTTTTTATCCTTGGCGCCGAAAAAATTTCTAAGGAATCGCAGTTGATGAAACAGCTATCTTTTGAATTCTAAAATACCTATTTTATTTTTGGATTTATGGATAAATTCCGTAAATTCGCCTGGTACGCGCGTCCGCCGGATCTCGCGCATCGCGCTCAATAATGTATGAGACTCGCGCTTCGCGCTCGGGTATTTGTGTCTCACATTCGAAATGCTTTTGCTGTTGTTCGATAATTATGCACATTTGAAATTGAATTGAACAAATCAATATCTTTTAGATCCCAGTTAACCAATGCAACCTCATATTCGATCCGTTCATTTTTTGTAGGGTGATCATGTTAACAGCTGCACGGACATGCAGACAGACACCGTCGCCAAAACATGATTTTCGGTTCCAGGGAGTCCTTAAACGTAGAGATCCGTTAAAAATTAAAGATGTGGAATTACGGGTCATGCTGATACTTTTTCAATCATAAATGATGAGAATGTAATAAAATTTCTGATTTTCCATTATATGCTGTACATTATCTCTGATTCTCTTTTTATTCTCGTGTCATTTGGCTCAAAATTCTTATTTTCATTTATATTTCTGAATTTTGAAAATGCCACAACTCTGACAATTTTGCTTTTACCAAAAAAAAAAAAAAAAAAAATTATGAGGATGAATTGTTTCACTTTTTACCTACTACAAGAAGCTGTACTTACAATTTTTAAGTCTCGGAAAAAAAAAGTCCAAAAATTTTTCAAAATGTTCCCCCTCTTTGATTTTTCATCCAAAACAGCTAGTTGAAGAACTCGACTTGTATTTTTGATCCCTCAAAATGGATACCAAAGCGCGATCGAATATGATCACTCTTTCGAAAGTTATCGAGTTCACAGATTATTTTTAATTTTCTTTTAGTGCGATCAAAATAAGAATTTTCGATTTTTTGAGAAAATTTGAAAAGTTTTGATAACGATCTTGTAGGGCTACCAAAAAGAAATATTTTTTCTTTATGACTTTCTTTTCAATCTTGCGTTATATTGCTAAAAATTCTCAATTTATTTTTTATTTTTGAATTTTGAAAATGCAACAACTCTGACGATTTGATTTTTATTGAAAAAAATTATGCGGACAAATTGTTCTAATTTTTCCGTACTATGAGAAACCATACTTACAATTTTTGAGTCTTGAAAAAAATGCCCAAAAAATGTTAAAAATGCTCCCCCTCTTTTATTTTTCATTCAAAATAGCTAGCTAATAAACTCGTCCTTTCTTTTGGACCATTCAACAAGTGTGTCAAAGGCCGATTTGATCCGTCCATTTTTCGTTCGTTATCGTGTTTACGGACGGACGGTCAAACGGCCGGACATACGGACATACAGACCAACAGACAGACACCATCGCCAAAACTTGATTTTCGGCTTCAGGGGGTCTCGAAACGTGGGGATCCGTTGAAAATTCAAGATGTGAAATTTCAGACGGTTCTAATACTTTCTCAATCATAAATGCTGAGAATTTAAAAAAGATCATTTTTTGATTTTAGGAAAAACTAGCTGCTTATCGATTCTGGATATAGTAAAAGATATGAAATATATTCTCCGTAAGAAAAAGATTCCAAACGAAATTCTGTATTGAAACGTTCTTTAAAAAATCGGTCCGATCTATTGACTATTTTAATATAATGATTGTGAATTCTCTTCTGTTAAAGCTTTTCTTGCTTTAAAGAATGCATTCTCATCGTGTGTATCGTGCTGCGCACTCAATAATTTTATCATTCGTCTGACACGGTAGAGAAGTTTTGTTGATTAATTTTTTAATATGTTGTGACTAATCGTAAAAAATCATAACAAATCAATAGATCTTTTTCGGGTGAAGAACCTTCCTCTATCAATCTTCTGTTTTAGCCTTCGTCATTTTTCGAAAAATTTCATTTTCATTATGGTCTTCTATGAATGAAGCAAAAACTATTTATCTGACGAAAAAGTAAACTTTACGGAATTTGTAGATCTTTTTTTGGTGCGATTTTCTTGATGATTTATATTTTTCCGTACCTTGCATAGTTTGACCAAAAAGTGAAATTTTCAATTCTTCGTTATTTTTTGTGCGACCAAAATTTGAATTTTTGACTTTTTGAAGAAATTCAGAAAGTTGAGAAGATCATTTTGTAGGGCTTCCGAAAAGAAAAATCTTTATCTTCTAACTTTTCTTCATATCCTGCGTTGTTTGGCAAAGAACTCCCATTTTTGTTTTTATTTTTGAATTTTGAAAATGCCAAATTTCTGACATTTTTGCCTTGATAGAAAAAAATCATGAGGATATATTTTTTCTCTTAATACTTACTACAGTAATCCGTACATTAAATTTTTGAGGCTTGAAAAAAATAGTCTAAAAAATTTCCAAAATGCTCCAACTTTTTGAGTTTCGATCCAAAATAGTTGTCACATACACATTCGTAAAAACCATTTTTCTGAGTTCAGGGGCTCTCAAAACGTGAACATTCGACAAAAACAGGGGGGGGGGCACAATTTAACATAAATCTAATACCTTTTCATAATGATGAGAATGTAAAAATTGAAAATTCATGACCGTAGACAGGCGTGAAAGGGATGGATTGGACTTGCCATGCGGGTACATCCTGAAAACTATCAATTTCAGTCCGACATATTTAATTAACCATGATCGGCCTCACTAAGACAAGGTATGAAAGCACGGATATATAATTCGAACCCTTGCGATGAACTTGTTTATTTTTGGGTTGTGATAAAGGCTGCGTTCAATTTATATAAGAAAATGAAAAACAAGATTCGATCAATATGAATATTTTTGCTTTGATCTTAGTGGTCGTTGGCGGTAATTTCTCTCCCTTTGGCCAATTCCCAATTATACACTGCATGTATGATCCATCTTTGATTGTTATTTACATGGTAGATGATATTTTCGTATGTCACGTATTCTGTGAATCATTGATGGACTAGAGTACAATTCAGCGTTTTCGAGCAGGGAATTTGAAATCTTGAAAAAATCTAATATTAACTATCTTTTCTTTTACAGGAGTGCGTGCATCAATGAGACGTCAACAGTCGCCTAATCAAGAACCGCCCATTTTGACCCTTTTCCATGATAATGATTTGTTGTTCCGACGCAGACAAGTGCATGGAATATTCCGTGGTGGAGAGTTTTTTGAAAAAAATCCAACTGGTATGGACGGTAATTTGAGAACTAAAATACCAACTTAAACCAAGGTCCGAAAATGTTACCCGCACAACGCGCAGTTTGATACCCCTTACCCTAATCGTAATCTGAATCCATGTTAGGGTGTTTGGAAGAAATTTTATACACAAAAGTAAATTGCCCAACTGCGGTTCGAGAATAAGAAATTCTGGATTTTTTAAACGCTACAACACGCAAAGTTAGCGTACTGAGATCCCGGAAAAGTATAATTAATTTGGAAGTGATTAACAGGAGACTTGGATACCTGCCCTCAATGAAAATGTCTACAATATTTTTGTTTCCAGGGTTGATGAATTTTCTTGAGTTTCAATTTTTTCCTCGCACTTGGAGGTAAAGAAATTATTTCCAGTTATTTGCGTATTCAAATAAATTATCAAGAATTCCAAGGAGTCAAAATAAGAATCGCAGTAAATCTTTAAAATTCAAAATTTGCTAAGAATCCTTCTTTCTAGTACTAATAATTTTAGTTTTTTCTGAGAATATGAGTAGCATTCTCCGAAACAGAAATATGTCAAGAAAAAAATCGATGAACAGTTCCATTAAATACTAGATACCTGGTCTCAAATTTAATTCTAGTCGATTCCTATCCTAAGCAAGCCCTCTTGTACTCCAAAAATTCCGAACCACAATTTTCTGAAGATAAGAGCATGAACGCCCATTATTCGTTTTTACGTTTATTATACGTCCAATGGAAGGTAACATGGATTTCCCTTAAAGTACCTCCGACGCGAGCAGTGTTAAAATGTTTTTTCGACTCATTTTATCATATAATGCCGAATAAATCATTATTAAACGTGAAAATTTTGATAGGCTAAGGAGAATCAGGGAATAAAAGAATATAGTATTTTTCTCTTTGAAACTTGTGATTAATTTTATGAAACCAGTCTTCATATACTGAACTGCTTATCCAAGATTTTTTGTTGCTCTCGTAGAGCACTAGTAAAGGCATGACCCCCTCAAAAACATCGTAGATTCTTAGAGTACCATTACCAGCAACTCTAGTTTTTTTATCAGACATATTAGCGCAGATCATGACAGGGACACGATGTTTGCTTTTTTACCACCGTGACAAGTTTCTCCCTCAAATAGATGGGTTTTACGAATATAAGGCTATTGTTCCGTTACCATTAAGAAAGCGGCTATCTCCTTGTAATTCTACAAGGAGATATTCGCTTTCTTAACGGTAACGGAACAATAGCCTTATATTCGTAGAACCCATCGAGATGTAAGTCTCTTCTTCCGAAACAGAAGCACTTCCGCCACCTAATGTCTTATAAAGGATTCCATTCCTGTTCCTAAAATTTTCTAACAACCCAGAGCTAGCTTTGAAGTCTTTGTATCCTAAGTGGGTCGCAGAGAATTTAGATTCTTCTTGTACTATAGGATCAAATAGAGGAATATTCTGATTCCGAGCAGATTTCATCCATTACACCATTATGTTTCTAACAATGGAAAGTGAGGTGTCTTCATGCATTTCCAATCCGGCCGGAAGCAAGAATTTTCAGCAGCAGCCAAAATCTTCTCCTTTTTCTCGATGATAGAAGTCAGACGGTTGGCGGAATTTCCGAAATTGCTAGCAATATCGTTCTTCTCTTCAAATCTTTTCTCGACGGATCTAATCAGTTCTACTGTTCCACTCAATGATAATGTTGTATACTGAATATGCAGCCTAACCCTTGTATGCAAGGCTATGCGAGGGTGGACAGTCCCTTCCTTTGCTACTCGTGGGAATAACTATGGAAATTGAGAACGCAAATCCAATTTTAGATGCGGTTCAAAATGATTAAACGCGCAGAGCACACGACAATGGTTCGGCCAGTATTGCCTCCTTAGTTGCTGTGATGCCAGTATTTTTCCTAACCGCAGAGGTTACATGGTGCGCCTGCACACTCTGTGATGCCAGAAACACCCAGAGCTCTCGCCCCTTTCAGAGCAAGTGTTAAAAAACCATGCCGTGAACCTTTCGCGGACAAGAGATGTACGCGCAACGCTCCCTCAACCACTGCAAGAACAAGCCGAAGACGATAATTTGGAAGCCACATTAAGACTAACTTCTGCATCAATGCATCCCTCATGGGACAATGGTGATTCTAGGACAAAGAGAATCAATTAGACCTTCGGACCATCAATTGTTCATTTTATAATACCTTTACTTACCCTGCGGTGGTTGTTCAACCAAAGTTTCATTTATTCGAATTCTGAATTCCGGGTTTTGATGTTATTTTCATCTGGTAATTCTTCTCACACAAAAGTTCTTAGGTACTTAGAAGCATATTCTCCTATACACAGAGGCGTCAAGAATGGTGTTTCAAACAGGGTCAACTAAATATTAATAGTCTCATGCCAAATGATGGATCAAGATCTGCGAAATTTCGAAAATTTTCTCTCATCACCAGTCGTATAAAGAAAATATAACTTAAGAGAATTTGAAAACTCTGCAAACGAGGGATTTCTTGTAGAATTTTGGCGAGCGTGGGTCACTAATTGGCATTTCTTTTTATTCAAAATAAATTATACTTTCAAGGGATCTAAATACCCTACATTTTCCCGCTGTGACAATTCTGAATTGCAAAATTTTGGATTTTCGACCTAGTCATGTGCAGATAGAGGCACGATTGGCGAAATGTGCTCAAATGATTAGTATTTATGATGTTTTTTTGGAATTTAATGCAGACTAACAGTTTCTGCGATTTCTTACTCCTAAGTTCAATATTTCTTTCACACCTGAAGATAATGATTTCGTTCAACACGATGGAATTAATTTTGCATCATATCAGAACGGGTGGTATCCGGACGAACAAACCCGTCACTGTACTATTTGCTGAAAATCACACTCTTGTAATATTTACTATTAGGAGCAGGAGCCGAGCGCTGCCAGTAGAAATAAAAAGTGTCTTGCGATAAAAATACGGAATCTTTTATTCATACCTGTAAAATATTGCAGTATGTACGAAGGACTGTAATAATGTTGAGGGAGACCAGTGTACCGGACTACTTACTATCCAGAAGAATGACCGACTGTTGGAATATCGACGAAAAAATGAATCGTACCTAATGAGCGATGGTCGTGGGGGCTGATGTATAAGTTTTGGACCCACTCCGTCTGCTTGCAGGTTCGAAAGGTACAATTAGTTTTTTTTTAGCGGCAAGGCAGAGAAGAGGGGTGCATTTTATCTTTTTCTTCGTACATTCAGTCTGTTACAGTTCCCTTGTTTTAGCCAATGAACTGCATGTTGCAATTTATATATTTTCCTGAATAAATTAGCAAAGTTCGATTTCACGAAATACGTGGACTGTAGTACTTACTTCTTATTCAATGGAATGTTTTCGGACGTAAATATTTATAATTGAATTTAATGAATTTCATAATGAAAATTTGTGCTCAATCAAAAACTCCTTCCAAAATAATGAGAATGTTTATCTCTTAACATAATTCAATACGTACATTTCAAGCTAGTCATCGTTTGCTCATCCATAGGCTCAAAAACTGGAATTTCTCTGGAGAAATATAACTAGCTCCATTTTCCTTATATCATTCGGAATAAATACATACGAAGTTTGCTATCTGATCAGCGCCGCATTACATCCTGGAAAAGTCATGGGAATGAAAAAAAATAACTGGCCAATTGGGGAAAGTTTTGGAACTTTGGGAAAATTACTGGAACATTCTGGATCATCTCCCTTGTCAAAGCCAGTGGATTCGACAATGTCTAAAATTTCACTAGCAAAAGGCGATGATTTTTTATTTCGAGTAATATTAACAGTTAGGGATGTGTTCAGAAACTGGAAATATTGTTCCATTTAATTCCTCATAATGATTGAATACACTGAATGAATAAATGCGTCACTGATAATAAAATTGATTTAATAATCAACACACACGTAAATATTGATGTACAGTGAAAATAATTAAAAATCAGAATAGTCAAGAATCAATAGTCTAACTGAATATGAAAGGATGTTTGAGTTGAAACAATGAGAGGTACAAAATATTAATTGAATTTATACATTTTCCAAACACGGGCGCGATACTCAAGCATTAAAAGCTAACTGAGGCTTCTTAGAGGGATCAAGCCTGCCATGGAAAGTGGGGCTGTAAAATGACGTCGACTGACTAACGGGACCCTTAGAAAAGTGTTCGCTGGCACTCGTCGTTTTCCAGTCAAGAGAGAAAAATATTTTATATTGAGTGAAACTCAAACAGGACGAGTAGAATAGGCCTAAAGCCGAGACCAAACATAAAAAACGTACTTAAATCTCTACCTCAGAGGTGCTGTAGAAATAAGACCCCAGGAATTGTACGTGTACTTTGGAGAGAATTTAATTATGACTTCCCAAATTGATATAACGCGAGAACATTTTATTGTCCCTGAAAAAGAAATTTTCTGCTGTACAAATTTTTCTTTGTGCATTTTTGTCCAAAAACTACCCTTTTATGAGTTATGGGCCAAATTAGAGGCGCGTGAGTATAATTCGCCCTACGTGTAAAAACACCCCCCTCCCCCCTTCCTCACTCCTGGAGACGATTACGCATCATCTATGGGCTTGGAGCAAGAGTGTAAGAAACTTTTTTATTGTAAATCATATTTCTCATATATGAAGGCTAGTACCCGTCTGAGGGATAGTTTTCGAATGTATACGGCAGCAATCAGGGAAATTTTTTGGTCAATGACCTTTTTGAAGCTATGATTTCCATGAAGTATATTTCTAGGAATGAATGTTGAATAAAAATTTCTGGAATAAAGATCTGATTTGCTGAAAATAAAATTTTTGCTATGAAAAGTGAAAACATCTTGGAATGTTAATGAAAATCAATCAGCCTATAGAAATTTCTGAAATAATGGACTAGTGAGTTTCAATTGAAATTTTCAGATTTCTAGTTTAAATGATGTAGGCAACGGATTAGCTGAAATGCTTAGACGCCGAATTTTATGCATGAAAAGTGAAATATATCCAGAAATAAGATCTGAATACAAAATTCTTAACAATTACCTTAATAGCTCCTTCTTTTCAGTTTTCATTGCAATTTCAGAATAATCCGTTGGATATTATGGGCTAGAGGTCAACTATACTCACGAACGAGGAAGGATTTGGGACATGAGAAGTGAATGTTCTTTCTAAATAATCGCTGAACCAAAATTTCCAAGAAAATGCTCCCGAAGTTACTGAAATATCAATATTAGGTATCCCTGAATAAAAAAACAGGTTTAAGGACGGTGTTCTACTGCCTGTTATTAGTGTTGTCGTCCGCGTATCGGTCATTCTCGGTTGGAGTGCATATTTGAGTCCTGGCTGGATATGTCGCATCGAAATTGAAATAAAATTTTTGGGTGTTTTTCCTACAAACTTCTCATGGATGCCTAATAAATCGATAAGCAACGATCAATCTTTATTTCTTATGAGCGTCTTGAGATTCTGTGGGTATTTCTGACTCTCTGTAGATATAACTAACAGATAAGAAATTATATATATCAAAATACTGCTCCTGCGTCTACGCAGCCCCGATGGAACTCTGTCCCCATATTTTCTAACTTCCAAGTTAGTTTAAGATGTGCGCTCTCTGTAGAGCAAAAAACCTGCACGATCGATACCTATACGATTATCAAGAAATATCCGCGAAAATGGCGGATTTCAGAGCTCGACTCGACTCAGTTCGGCTATTTTCGGTTAGACTCGGCTCAACTTTCAAGCTATTCTATAAAACATAGGCCTCGATAAAACTTTTCCGCACTTATGTCCGCTATATTGTTTTTGAAAGTCATTGTTAGTTACGATTCGTAACATTGCTGTCAACAGCGTGGCGGGCACCAAAGTCGCTGTTCGTTGTATACTTGACTCGCGGGTGTATTTTTCTCACGATCTCTTCGTCGCCGCTGAAAATAGGACTTCCACCAGACGTGCCGTTGAAAGTCATGTGTTTGTCGAGGCGTGAAACAGGCAATTCCCGACCAGTGTGTGGCGACACTCGCCTACGGCTCATGCCGCCATCCTCACACTGTTCGAAAATTGCCTACTTTTACACCTAGACAAACAAATATATGTTTCTAACCTCTTTATTTCATTAGTAACGGTACCATAACTAATCAATATGTATTAACAAAAATGCGATGTATTCCAAGTTCTTGTTAGAATGATCAGTATCTGTAAGCCACTAGACATATTTACTATTGTTCTCTATAATATTTTGGAAGTGGACATTACCTCCGATCATGAGGTTGAGTGTACATTTTATTTCCCTGATGTATTTGATCTGATTATATTTTTTTGTGACCAATAAGTGATACATGTCCATTTGTAAGCTTCTCTAGCATGTAAGCCCTCTGTCAAATCGTAGCCCCCTGATCAACGCAAACCTAGTAACCTAAATAATTGCCCAATAGGAACCCTTCCTGTAATGATGCTCCATCAAAACTTTGCGTAATAACCATTTATCACGATTGATAACTATTGTTTACCATTCGCCGATTTCAATTATTCAACGAAACCTAAGTGCAAATTCACACTTTGGCAGAGAATGATCCATATCGAATAAGTCCTAAAAGACTGCACTGAGAAAAAAATCGTGTTAATACAACACGGGCCGTGTTGCTCCAACACGGGATTTATTTTTCGACTTGCGGGAA